>QEPC01014636.1:429683-440058 GCA_003113815.1 Sphenodon punctatus
AAACAAAAAGCCAGGCTGGGCAGGGTGGGTGGGGGGTGTCCCCCCTTCCACCCGCGCAGCCTGGGAGGGGGAGGGAATTAATATTTCATTGGTTTCAATGGGGACACAGCGCCCCATTGAAACCAATGAAATAAAACCGGTACCGGTTACCAGATTTAATCCGGGAATCCGGTTTTCGTAGAACCGGTAACCGGTAAATCCGGTAACCGGTAATGGGCCCGGGGTCCCACCACTATTTAGCGCCCTCATGCCTGGGCCTCCCAACTGATATGCCTGGCCAGGGTGGCACAGATGCGCTTGGCGTACCAATATTCCCTCGGGTTGTCTGCGTTCCTGTACAGAGGCACAGGTCTGGAAGGGCGACGAGGCACAGGGGACTCAAGGACTGCCCCATCGGTCTCGCATACGTTGTGCAGCACACATCAGACACCTATCACCAGGGCCGAGGTCTCCACCGTGTAGTCCAGCCGGCCAGCAAGGCTCCTCCAGCCCTGCTTTAGGGCCCCTAAAGCCCGCTCGACCACGGTACAGTTGCACACAAGCGGATATTGTACAGCACCTGCACTGGGGACCTGAAGACCAGGTACACCATCAGTCACTGGGTGAGGGGATAGGCCAGGTCCCCCAGGATACAGGGGGACATCAGCACCCCCTCGATCTGGGTCATTCCCATGTCCATGAAGTCCCCGTGGTACATCCGGGCATACAAGGGAGAGATGGTTGTGTTCCGGGCATCGTGGCTGCGCCCAGAGTTGCCCATGAAGATGTCTATGAACCGCCCCCAGTGGTCCATGACAGCCTGCAGTTGCAGGGAGTGGTAACCGTGTCTATTAACATACTCTGTGGCCTCTCCAGTGGAGGGGCAGAGGATCTCTATGTGGGTGCCATCCACGGGGCCCATGCAGTTGGAGAACCCTCCAGCCACGAAGCCGGCCATCACGGCCTCCTGGTCCACTAGCTGGATTGCTCAGTCCTGGAGGACGCCCTCCACAGCCTCACATACATCCCGGAGGATACAGGCAACTGTGCTCACCCCGACACCGAAGTGCTGCAAGACGGACAGGCAGGAGTCGGGCGTTGCAAGGGCCCAGACCCCGATGACTACCCGCTGGACCATGGGAATGGGGGTCCTCATGGGGGTCCTCATGGGGGTGTACTGTCACTCCAGCCAGGGTGTGAGCAGCTCCGCAAGCCGCAGTAGGGTGAGCCTGTCCATCTGAAAGTGCGCCCTCCCGGCGG
Organism: Sphenodon punctatus; assembly: GCA_003113815.1. Classification (NCBI taxonomy): domain Eukaryota; kingdom Metazoa; phylum Chordata; class Lepidosauria; order Sphenodontia; family Sphenodontidae; genus Sphenodon; species Sphenodon punctatus. Next base: position 430,923 of record QEPC01014636.1, read on the forward strand.
CCTCGTCCCACCAAGCAAGCACCTGGGACCACCACCCCTGGGCCCGCTCCGTGACCCATACCCGCCGGGCAATGAGCATTGCAAGCTGGGTGGCACCCAATGGTCTCCCTCTGCCATTGGAGGCGCCTGGCCACCACATGGAGTGCAGCAGCCCTGTTCCAGCTGCTGATTAGGGCCTGCTGGTCCACCACAGACACCCGCTGAGCCCTGAGCTGGACCAGGGAGCGCCTGCGGCCGTGGTGGACTCTCTGGGCCTTAGCCACACTCCGGGCCATGCCAACCCGCAGACAGGCACCCAGATGCACCTCTGTGGTCAGGAGGCGCAGCTGATTGGTGCACAAGCAGTACCACTCGGTACAGAGCGCTAGGTGCATCCTGCGGGCACACAATTGACCTCGCTCCATGGTGCTGGCTGGTCTGGGTGGGGTGCTGCCAGCCCCGTTATAGCCTGGGACACATGTAGGCCTGCCCCCAGGTCATGACCCAGTGACCAGGCGGGGGCACCCATGTCAGCCCGGAGCGCGCCCCCGCCCAGCTGGCCTGTGGGGCTCCAGGTGGGCGGGAGGGTGAACCTGCTGTCCCTGCATGGGGCCTTGCGCACGGACCAGCGTGTGCCCAGGCGTGCTGGCAGCAGCTGCATTCCTGCTGTCATCACCTCCCACCTCTGTGTTGGCAACATTGTGTCCTTGCCAGCCTGATTAATGTGTCAGCTGTCCTGTCTGTGTGCTCAGTTCCTGCAGCTGTGCTGGGTCCGCACCCCACGCCTCGCTTGTTTGCCATGCTTTGTTTCAGCCTGTGGCCTTATCACTTGGCCTTGGGGCTCCCCTGCATCCCCTTCCACCCCTCTGGGGAATGTGGGCCCCCCTTTTCATGGTGTTAGTTCCCCTGGCTTGCTGGACCATTGCTGGCTGTACTTCCACCGGGTTCCCGGCGCCCTCCCCCCATGAGGCCCCCCATACATGGATCTTCCATGAGACCATGGCCCTGTGCGACCTGTGGCATACCCCGGCCTTGCAATTGCTCCTGAGCTGCCCGGACAGCCTGCTGTATGCCTATGCGAGCCTGAGCTCTGGCCTTTGTTACTTTGGCTATGAGGCGAGCACCCGCGTTTGCCGTCTGCGTGCTGAGACACTGGGGCTGGTTCCCTTTCCTGATGGGCGCATTCCGGAGATGAGGTGCTCGCATGTGGGGTGGTCTGTGGTGGAGACCGTGTCTGCTCTGTCTGTGTGCAGCCTGGCCACCTACACGGTCTGTCTGGTGGAGTGGGGGCCTGCCCTGGCCGTGTCCTACTTTGACTGCATTCACGGGGCCTGTGGGTACCAGCGCTCTCGTGGGGCGTTCTATCACCAGCTGTTGGAGCCTGGTCATCCTCTGTGGGCCCCCGCTGCTGACTTCTGCTTGTCGGAGCCCACCGCGGCGGAGCTGTCGGTGCTGTCGGGTGTGTGGTTCCATTCCGATGTGCATTTGGGGCTCTCCATGCAGGATCCCTTTGAGGCATACTACCTCATCGTTCACCACATGTCCTGCTGAGGTACCACCAGGGCATGCTTCATTGGTCGCACTTCATTCGCCTGGCGGGCCACCCAGCCCCTGGCCCCCACGTGGCCCCCTGCAGCTGGCTGTGAGTCCCCCTGTGCCTTCTGGGCCACAGTTGCTGACCCCGCTGTGATCTCCCACCTCTGCCCTGCTGCTGTGGACCACTGCCTGCTCCCTCCTTGATATCCCGCCCTTGCTGCTGTGCTGCCTGCTTCCCGGGGTACCACTGCCCCTGCCTGTGGCTCTGGGGCCCCACCAGGACCCCCCCTGTCTGCCTCTGTAACCATTGTTTCCTTCCATGGCTGCCTTCTCTGGTGTCCTGGTCCAGCTCTCCGAAGCGCCCCCCCAGCTCCCCTGGGTGCTGCTGACCATCTTTGTCTGCCTGCACTCCCTCATGCACCCCAGACTCCCCCCCCGGGTGTCTGTGTGACCTCGGGGTTCTGGGGCCCCCAGACTGCACCTCCCAGCTACTTTTTTGTGCCTTTGGACCGGCTGCACAGCTCCGGTTCTCCTGCCTCGCCTCCATGGCACCCTTGCCAGCACTTAGGGTTTGTGTGTGCCTTACTGGACCATTCCTGGGCCACTGCCTGTTCCGTGTGGCCTCCCCCTGTGCCTGTACCCTGACCTTTCAGGGTCCCCCAATTCCAGGACTGACTGTGTAACTGTGGGGGTACCCATGTGGACTGTGCTGTTGTTGGGGGTCTGTCTGCCATTTCCCATGCCCAGCCCTGCCCCTGGGGCGTTTCCCCCCACAACTTCCCTGTCCCGCTGCCCCCCCACTCCCCTGTGCCCATTGTGCCATGCGTGTTGTCTGTCCCACTATGTCCCCCCTTCCCTTCCTTTCCCGTATGGGTGTGTGTGGGCCTGGGTGTGTGCTTGTGCTGTGTGTTTCACTGTGCCCTCATTGTCTCTGTGCCTGTTGTGCGTCTTACCTCAGTGGCTCTCCTCCCTCTTCCCCCTCCCTTCCCGTTTCCCTTGTGTGGGTGTTCCCTTTTGGCGCTTTGGCTTCGTTTGCCCTCAGCTGGCCATGTCTGTGTCCCATCCCTCTCAGGTGCCTTCTGGGTGTTTTGACCATGGCCGGGAATTGGCATCACATCTGTTGCACTGCCCCTGGGTGTGGTCTTGCGGCCTGATTCCCTGCCATGGTCCCGTTCCCGTCACGTCTGTTTGGGGCTCTCCTTGTCCACGGGGGGTGGTTGATCAGTTCCCCACTGCTGGGAGTCCACTGTGGTGAATCGGGACCGTGTAACATCTGAAAACACCCTAAATAACCATTCACTATTTACTTGTTCTATACCACTCATGATTTTTACACTTTGATCATATCCCCTCTCAGTTGTCTCTTCTCCAGGTTAAAGAGTTCTAACCTATCATGCCTCTCTTCATACGGAAACCAATTCCTTCATCATTTTTGTTGTCCTTCTCTGTACCTTTTCTAGTTCTACTTTGTCTTTTTTGAGCAGTGGTGACCAGAACTGCACACAATATTCAAGGTACAGTCGCACCATAGATTTATATAGAGGTATGATATTTTCAGTTTTATTCTCTAACCCTTTCCAAATAATTATTAACATCCTGTTTGCTTTTTCAGCTGTTGCTGCACATTGAGCTAAGGATTTCAGTGTATTGTCCACAATGAGTCCAAGATCCTTTTCTTGAGTGGTAACCCCTAATGTAGAACCCAGCATTTTGTACATATATTTTGAATGATTTTTCCCTGTGTGCATCACTTTGCACTTGTCTACATTAAATTTCATCTGCAATTTGAATGCCCAGTAACCCAGTCTTGCAAGATCCTCCTGCAATTCTTCACAGTCCACTTGGGTTTCCTGGCCACTGGACAGGAAATGGTTCCCCACTTAGTACAGGTTCTCCCCTTAGTATCGTTTGGAAGCAAGCCCTAGAGATCAAAACTGTGCTCTATGAGGGACACAGATCCCTAGCAAATCTCTTCTGTGCCATCAAGACTGAGGTAATCTCCAAATCACTGTTAGTGAGAGTATGCAAGCTTTTGGGCCACAGAACTTCATTATCCCTAAAGGCCTTGAGAACTTTAACCCATCATTAATTCCAGAAGATACTTTACTTTCTTGTAACTGGTATAGAAACAAACATATCTTGAATATATTCCTTGCATCTACTATAATTAAGGAGAATCTCCAAAAGATCAAGACACTGAAATAAGCCCTCCACCTAGAGCTAATGCTTCAGAGACACCATTTACATATATGACTATGAGCACTTCCTGTATGAAATCAACAGAACAAGACAAATCATTTTTTAATAATCTCTATGCCATCAAAAGGATAAAACTAAAAAGAAACATTCTTGGATATCATCTTCCCCTTCTTCCATTTAACTCTGGCCCTTTTTACATGAGTCGTGGTGGAGGGGTGTGTGTGTCTGTGTGTGCTGCAGTCTGTGCATGTTGCATGGGGGGGAGGGTGTACATGGGCTGACAACCATCTACACCCACCACCACGCACAGACACACCTTCATTTTCGCAGGTGCCTCCATGCGTGGGGATGCGTGTGTGCGGGAGTGCGCACACCCACCCCCGTGGGATTTACTTGGGCAACACCCATGCATGAACACCCAGTTTTCTTATCAGCCTCTGTTTTACAGGGATCTATTTTTAAAGACACTTTTTCTACTACTCAGGAATATAAGTATGCCAATAAACACACTGGACGTTTTTACATGGGCCCCACAGGGTGGGGTCCATGTTCATGCCGGTGCATGCATGGTGGGTGGGTGGAGGGTTCATATGGCTGCACACACATTCCCATGCATCCCACCCCCACCCATCAACATGCATGGAGCAATCTCCATTTTTGCTGGCTGCTCCGTGCATGTTGATGAGTGGGTGTGAATGGGGATGTGTATTCCGTGGGAGTGCACATGCACTCCCGCTCACTGCGCATGTACACGCTGCAGCTTTTACATGGGACTCATCCATGCATGAACACGCAGATTTCTGGGTGTTCATGCGTGGGTGAATTTCATGTAAAAAGGGCCACTAAAAACAGGAGATTCAGAAGATCTTCTCAAAAGTCTTCTATATTCAACACAAGGATAACTTGTAACAATGATTCTAATTACTCCAAACTGGTTATAGACCTTACTGATGGCAGGATATCACAAAGTGAAATCAAACTTCTGTCTAAGAAACTTTTCTTCTGCTTGACTCCTAGGGAACATACTATAGCCTAAATGAAGAGTGACATTAAAGCATTTGAAATAAGATGCAGACTAACAGAATTTTGTTTATTATGATAATGAAGTGAATACAGATGATTACCATAAGCATCCTCTCCATCATTCCCTTCTTCCAAAAACTTGGACACCTAACATCACCAGGAATTCTGTCTTAGAAACATTTCTTCTGTTGGTTAGCAGGATCATATATAACCACATCCCTCCATCTACATTTGACAACCTTTTCAAAGAAGAAAGAACAGCCCTAAGAAATCTTTAGATGAGAAGTGATATTGTCACCAAACCTGCTGATAAAGGAGACGCTGTTGTTGGTTTACTGAGTACAGAAGACTACATCTCTGAAGACCTGAGACAACTTTATGATGACAAGACTTACAAACTCCTCGACCATGACATTACAGCAACTCTTAATGATCACATTTCAAGAATTATACCAGGGTTTTAAAACAGAAAATTAATCAGCGATGATACAGCTGATCTTCTCATCAACCCAAATCCTGCTCCTGGAAGGTTTTACATGCTGCCTAAAATCCATAAAACTAACAGCCCAGGATGGCCCATTGTCTAAGGGAACAACACAGCTACTGAAAGGATATCTTTTGATATTGAGATAGAGTGTGGTCGCCGTGTTGGTCCCAAGTGACAGAGAGACAAAGTGGTTTGAATGCTATCTTTTATTGGACCAACTGTTGTTGTTGTTGGAAATAAGCAAGCTTTTGTGCCACACAGAGTGTAGCGCTACATGCCTGAGGAAGGGCCCTGTGTTACCTGAAAGCTTGCCGAAAGCTTGCTTATTTCCAACAACAACAGTTGTTCCAATAAAATATATTATTTGAACCACTTTGTCTCTTTATATTTACTTACACTCACATAATCTAGTTCAAAACTTCTTTTCCTATATCAAGAACACCAATGATTTCTTACTTAAGATAGAATCCTTGAACAAACAGCACCAATTTGAGAATGGTTCTATACTAACTACATTTGACGTCACTTCTCTTTACACCAATATACCACATAATGATGGTATTTCAGGCTCTCAAAGATTTTCTTAACAGCAGAATTTCTAAAGGACCTTCTACAGAGATCATCACCACATTAGCTACACTGGTCCTTACTTGCAACAACTTTATCTTTAACAATAAACACCACCTACAAACACAAGGTACAGCCATGGGCACCCTCATGGCTCCATCTTATGCCAAGCTATTTATGGGCAAACTTGAACAAGCTATCCTTAAAGAGTCTACCCAGAGACCTCTTGTATGGTGGTGATACATTCATGACATCTTTGTAATCTGGATTAGTGGCAAAGGAAGTTTGGAAAAATTCAAGGGCTAAATCAACTCCATCCATCCCACTATTAAATTTACCTGTAATATCACCATTGAAAATTCTTACATCCCTTTTCTTGATGTCCTCCTTAACATCGAGCAAAACAAGATAACCACAGATCTGTACAGTAAACCTACTGATGCTCATCTTTACTTGAACTGGAATTCTTGCCATCCTAAAGACATAAAAAAACCAACAAATCATTTACAGCTTGGCTCTCAGGATTAAACGTATCTTCAGCAACAATGAAAATGACCTCAGACGTACAAAAAAACTTCCAAATCACCTTCTAAAGAGGAGATATTCTCTCCATGTCATTGATTTTAACATCCACTGGGTATCTATCATATCTAGGGAATCTCTCCTCAACAAAGGTTAGACAAAGAGTAATTTCAGATGTTACCACAGTGGATTCCCAACCGTGACTAGCCACCCAACCCTAACCCGTGGTTCCGACAGCCTCCAAACAGACATGACAGGAGCAGGACCATGGCAAGGAAACAGACAGCAAGACCACAATCCGGGATAGCGCAACAGACGTGACACCGATCCAGGATCATGGCAAGAACCCCCAGAAGCCACCAGGGCAAGGCGGGACACAGACATGGCTGACTGAGGGCAAAGGAAGCCAAAAGTGCCACAAGGCACCGTCCATGTGAGGGAAAAGGGAAGGGAGGGGGAGGAGGGAGGTGAATGGCCGAGCCGCACACACACAACAGGGAGAAGGAAGCCACAGACAGAGCTGAACACAAACCACACACACGCTGGCAAGCACACGCACAGCCGAAAGGGACAGGGAGCAAGGGGGAGACACACAGGGGCACACAAGGGAGGATGGGGAACACCACACCTGACAGCCCAAGAGACAGTGCAAGGACATGGGGGCAGGAGTGGGGGCTGAGGCCAGCAACGGGCAACAAAACAGGAGGGGGATAGGGACAGGGACGGAACATAGCGGGACATGGGAGCAGGCACCCAATACCCCAGGGAGAGCATAGGCAGCACGAGGCACCCAACAGCAACACAGGCCACTGAACAGTCAGAGGTCCACACGGTAACAGAGCAGGGTCACAGGGAAAGACCCCCCAATCTGAGGAAGACAGTGGGGAGGGTAGAGGCAGGTCCCAACAGCAAGACAACCAGTCTGGATGGTAATGCACAGCCAGTGAGGGAAACGAGCCCCATGTCGCGGACAGCTGATGTTTCCCCCCCCCCCACACACACAAACTAGGGGATGCTGGGTGGCACGAGCAAGGGAATCCCAGTCACAAACAGTCATGGAGGCATCATGGGGGTGGGGGCTGAGCACAGACACTGGCAGGGAGCCGGCTGAGCAAGGGGTGCAGAGGTCCACGGGGATCCCCAGTACAGGTGTCGTATAGCACCTAACAGCTGACCAGGGGGTAGGTCATGGAAATGAACCCCAAGGATACAGATGGTACAGCGGTGCCACACAGACAGCCACAGGGGGCAGGCGACCCGGCACAGCCAAGTGGAACAGGGGAGCAGATGGAGCCAGGACAGCAGCGGGTCCACAATGGGAATGATGCAGCAGGTCACAGAACGGATGGTCCAGGGAGATGCAGGGAGCATCTGGCAGAGGCAATAGTCAGGACACAGATGACCCAGGGGGGACCTACAGCCAGCTGCATGGGGTCACGAAGGGGTGTGGGATGGGGTGGCCCAACAGATGAATGTAGTGGGGCCACTGCAACATGCCCGGCAATAGTCCATCCATGGCCATGTGGTGGGCAACAAGATAGTAGACCTCAAAAGGATCAGGACCGGTGAACCCAACCTGAACATCGGCGAGGAGTCACACCTCAGGCAGCGTTAGCAGCTCGGGTCCAGTGGGATTGGGCAAGGCATAGTCAGCATCAGGGGGCCACGACAGCTGTCTGAGCTCCAACAGGCAGTAATACAATGCCCCATGGGAACTCTGGTAGCCATGGGCCCCTAGGATGCAGCAGAAGTAGGGCATAGCCAGGGCAGGGCCACCCTGCGCCAGACAGGTCTTGAAGCCGGACAAGGCACAGACAGAGAGAGCTGGCACCATCTCAGGAGCAGACCACAACACCTGCAACCCCCTCAGCTCTGGAATGAGCCCATCTGGAAAGGGACAGAGGCCCAGTTCCACAGCATGGAGCCAGCACTCGCAAGCGGTAGCCACATATCCAAAGCGGTGGAGACCCGAGCTCAGACACTGATTGGCATCCATGAGGGTATACACGGAATCAAGGAACAGTTAAATGTCAGGGGAATGCCACAGGTCAGCTAGAGCCATGGTCTCCCTGTAGGTCCAGCAATGCAGACTGGCTGCGAAACCGCTGAGCGGGAGCTCTGCTGAAGCAGCATCGATGATGGTGCAGCTGGCAGAGGGTCTGACAATCAAGGACAGTGGGGCCCCTCAAACCATGGTAGGCAGGGGAGGTAACCAGGGGAGCTCCAAGGCCACGCAATAATGGTGAGGGTGGGATGGCAGGGAAGCGATGCGTGGGGAGCAGACACAGCACAGCTCCAGGAACCCAAGGCCAGAGATGGTCTACATGCAGAGAGCAGTAATATGCACACAACGTTCATACGCCCTCCAAGGCCCTGGTAAGCCACCTACATGCCGGGGGCACAGCCCTCCCCCCTCCCATCCACCCGAGCACCCAACACACCAATAGGCAGTAGCGACCGGCACACAGGATCTCTGGGACGTACCACAGGGCCCTGCTGATTGCACTCTCATCCGGCTGTCCTCAGGTAAGCAGCTGCATGCCACTACTGAGGAGGACAGCCCTCTTCAGTGCTGAGAGGCTCACTATGCCCATCGACAGGTGCCTCTGGACTGTGCCCAGGGCCCAGCAATGGTGAGAGGGGGCCCGGACATGATGGGATGCTGCTGCTTGGAGGGTACACTTCCATATGGACCGGCGTACCCTCCTGTGACTGGCAGAGCTTCTGCGGCCCTGGCTGGAGTGGCTGCACACCCCCATGCACTCCACTATCCCAGTCGCGCAGCGGGTGGGCATAGCTGTCTGGGCCCAGGTCACCCTGGAT
>QEPC01014636.1:442178-466660 GCA_003113815.1 Sphenodon punctatus
TCCTCCTCCAACTGGGTGCATCCTCACAGGCCCCTCTGTCCAGGCACAATCCCTCCTGTACCAACAACTGCGGCAGAGCCTTTCCTGGCTACTCTCTGTCCCCTACTGTCACTGGCCAGCTCAGCCTTTATGAATCCTTCAGGCTGGCCTGGCCACACCCAGGCCACCTGTCCCCATTCAGGTTCTGAGCCACCACAAACTATCACACCTGTGTGTCACTAGACACTGACCTTTAGACTGGCACCTAATACTGTCCTTAGAGCCAAGTCAAGATGCGCTCCATCTTTATTACCTGCGCCTGTGCCTTTCAGGCCATCATTAATATCTCCCTGCTACAGCATCCCTAAAGGAGCAAAGCCAGGCTCCAAAAGGCATATGGTTCTTTAAGGGGCCAAGTGGTTAAGAAGCCAGTTAAGGGCAGCTGAGATGCTCTATCTGGGAGCCAGCTGAGGCTCAGCTATTAACAGGAACTGGAAAGCTCAAAGAGGAGACCCTACAGTAGGGTTGCCATATATGAAAACATTTAGAGGACACATGAGAACAACCCTTCGCATGCCCCAGAATGACAACGAATGGGCCACTTGTCATGCTCCCCTCAAAAGAAGGAGCAAGGGCCAAGGGTTTGTTGGCTGACAGTACAACTGCAAGCTAATTGCAGCTGACTGACATGGGCAATGGCCACTGGGCGGGAAGAAAACATGCGCCTGGCCTAGGTTGCTGGGCAACCAAGCATTAAAGATGAGAATGTGGTCTCGCAAGGCAAGACTAACAGAGCTGGCTATATAGGCCAATGTGAACCCCCAGCCCCAGTCGTGGGACTGAAGCTGCTCCAAGCAGCACACACTCACCCTCCTGCTCTTTCAAACACCATGGGTGTCAGATGGTCACCTGTTTTGGGACAGGGAAGGAATTTTTCCCAGAACCCACATTGGACATAGAGATTCCAGGTTTTTGCCTTCCCCACAGTGCTAAACAGGATTAATCTACTGTGGACCATTGGCCATGGGCGGTTAGTATGCTGTATTTATAAAATATTGTCGCACTCAGTTATGCTTAACTGTGTTAATGCTTGTTGTATTGGACCCTAATTGCCATTGGCAATTACCCCACCTAACTCATTGATTCGGAATAAAGAGTGCAGCTTTTTAAACCCTTTAAAACTGTTGTCCTTGTCTCATTCTGGAATGCATTGACAAATACAGATTGCGGGGCTGCACTGGAGCCAATGATGTCTGCTCAGAAGGGGATTTGGCTGACAGGGAATGTGCCAGATCTCTAGGTGCCCAGAAAACCCTAAAGGACAAGGGTGAAGTATTGCAAGAATGATTATGTATGGTTATAATGGGATAGAGACATTGCACTGTGTAATAAACAGCACTTTGGTGAGAAAAGACCTGTTTGGACTGGTTTGAGAGTGGATCCTGCAGTGACTTAGGCTGGGTACAGAGCAAGCTTGTCACCGTGACATTTATAATTTTGCTACAGGATTTGCTGCTCAGTTTTGTCAAGGCCCCACCATTGTTTCTGCCCTACTCCTGTGAGAGCAGAGACTACTATTGGTGGGGCCACCCATGTCCCAACCAGAAGCGGAGTGCTGGATAGTATGGCCACCAAAACACTGAAAGAAACTGGACTGCTTGCTGATGGCAGTCTGCATAGCAGTCATTATGGAAGCAGCTCCATTACTGCACCAAAGCCTTTATTAGGCCTACCTTTTTCCTGCTTCATATTGTCTTCAGTAGTGATGCGTGCAAAGCAATGCAACGTAGGATTTAATGCTGCTGTAACCAGAATTGAATGCTTTACTTCTCCTCTCCAAAGCTTTGTATTGCATTGCCACTCTTCGAGCTCTCACTATATTTGGCTCCTTGTGTTGTATAATCATATGAGGACCTCAAATTTATTCTAGTTTTTCCACCCTGCCCACCTCCGCTCACCTTCTTTAATGCTGGCCCTCAAAAGAAGTTGCATTTTGTTTTCCCTCTTGTATTTGTCATCCTAGGCGGTTGCCTACCTCTGCCTAGTGGTAAAGCTGGTCTGTTCTCAGGTAGTGTATCAGAGTAGGTCTATACAAGCCATGAGAAGACAGATTATTCTAGACTATATCTCAGTATATTTTTGGTATAAACAGGAAGATCTAGCACTGAATCATATCTGAACTGGTTGTCTGTGGTGGGTACCTACAGGCAATTCTCTTTACCCACTGCTATTGTCTGGAGTAATTGCAATGACCACAGAATAGTGTAAGAGCAGCTATTGCTAAATGCGGAAGCATATAAGCATGCTCTGAATAGCCATTGGGTTGGGTATGGCCCATAGGATTTGCCTTTTGCTTTCCCAATGGGTGTAAACAAGCAGATGGCAGTCCAGGGGCTGCCATAGCAGCCCGCTTCACCCTCGGGCTGGTCAGGGCCTGCCAGATGTTGAAGCAGAGCACACTGTGCTTGTGTTGCTCCAGAACATCCCAGAGCAGAGGAAGCTGGCCCAGCAGAGTGGTCTGGCCAAACCTGGGACACCGGCCTAGAGTGGAGCTACTCTCAGTCTGCTTGGCAGACCCACACTGTAGCTCCATTCTCAGCTGGCCGTTGCCCTGGCAACACCATAGAGTTACGGGTGCCAGCCTAAAGTGTTGGGTGATTGCCCGCAACTCTGTGGTGGGAGGGAGGCACTGTGTGGGCAGACCGTGGCCAGGGGAACTCGCTGGCTCCGTCTAAAGTGGATTCAGGTTGGGCTGGAAGTGGACAGGCATGGGGGTGCACCCTCGGAGCAGTTCCAGGGGTGGGCTGCCCCCATGCCTGTCTAAACACATCCAATGTCTCTTTTGGGTCTTTCTCCCAATATACTCAAGAGTGGCCAGGCTACTGAATGGACCATCAACTTGACCAAGCACATTACCAAAATGAGCAGAAGAGTCAGTCACTGCTAGAGTTTGCCTCTTGGTCCCCAGTCCATCAAAGCATGTAGGGCCTGATCCAAAGTCTATTTAAATTGGGGAGTATTTTCACTGACATCACTTGCATCAGGCCCATAGCCCTGTCTAGGGTTGCCACCTTCCCTCAGGATCTAAAGAGGGTGGGTCCATGATGAAAAGGGGTGTAGTGGAAGTACTCCCCCACCCCCATCTGGTGTGGCCATGCCCCTTTTGGAACATAGGCAACTCCTGGGGGGCACGTGCCCCCCCTGCAAATTTTTGAAAGCCCTATAGAACCCCTGCCTAGCTCCCGCTCCTGTCCCCCCCCCTCTTACTATCGACATTTACCAGTTGCCCATACGGTGGAGCATTGTGTCATTACAATGCTCTGAAGGTGATGGGCAAAGAGACTCTCCTGTAGGTTTGTCATATATGCAAATTTTGGAGCCAATGCAGCCCTGCAACCTGTATTTCTAATGTGTCCTCTAAAAATGTGCATATATGGCAACCCTCCTCTCCTGCTTCTTTCCAAGCTGGTCACGCTGTCTTTGGAGCATCATGATGCCCCAGATAACCTGAAGAAATGGCTTTGGCCAGAACCTGTATTTGATGGGTTGAAATCTAAAGGGGTGGTAACCCTAGTCATGTCCTTAAATTTAAGCTGAAATCATTAGGACTATTTATGATTAAAATTAAATATGGTTATGTTCTGCGTTGGGTCCAAGCCTGATAATTTCACTGGCAGCAAGACTGAACCTTAAGGAATGTCAGATCTGAGGATAAACATTCCCACCTTTGTCCTACCTGTCAGCTGTTCTACCCTCCCCCTCACACGTGCTACCAAATTGGATGTTTGCCCTTGTGTGTGTACTCTCAGCTCAAGTGAAGAGAAGTGAGATGGCCTGATAAAATGTTCAGTACGTACTGCATGTGGGTGGGAAGCAATCTGAACTTTTTAAGTCAGGGACACTTTGACAGGTCAGGCAGGTAAAAATTCCTCAGCTTCCCTCTTTTGGGACTTGAGAGAGAATTTGCTGGGCTTGTGGCTCCCTTCCAGATATTTCTGGGTCCCAGTGACGAAAATAACCCCAATAAGCACCAAAAGACAAATATAGTTTGGTGTGAGCAGGGAGGGGGCACAAAAGATTTAAGGCAGGAGGTAAGGAAGCTTCTCACATGTTTGTACCATTAGTTACTCATACCATGGTTTGTAGCATGGGGAGAAGAGCAGGCTTCAGAGATAGGTAGGAGGGGACGGGGGTACATTGGAGCCCTGACTTTGGGTTCTAATCACCAATTAGTGTGGGTGCTGGGGTATAGCAGTTATAAACTTGGAGCAGGGAATTTCCTGCAGAGCAACGAGAGAATGGAAGTCATAGTGGGACCTTCTCCCCTGTCTATGCTGAGCAGAGTGGGTAATATGCTGCCTCATGTCCAGCGCTCATAGCAAAGCCCAGATATGACCCTGAGTTCAAATAATGTATTTATTGTTAAGCATTTATATAGCCCATGCTGTGTACCTGGTGCTTTAATAATTGCAATTATTAGAGACAGTTCAGTGCCCATTGGGCTTACAATCTAAGATGGACATGGTTGAGGGGAACACAGGGAGAGACAGACACAAACACATTCCGATTCAGTACAGATGGAGAACTGAGGCTGAGACCTGCCCAAGGCTACCCAGTGCATTCATGGCTAGGGCAGGATTCAAACCCTGGCTTCCCAGGTCTAAGTCCTCTGGAAGAGGAAACCTTAGGATACTAGGCCTGATTCTCTACAACTTTGTACCATACGTTGTCATTTACACCAGTGTAAAATAAGTATAAAGAAAAATGGCCTTAGTACAAGATGACTATGTAAGCTACTGGGTAGTGGAAAAAAAGCCCTTTTCTGTCTGTTACAGTAAGGGGTGCAATAATCCAGGGCAAGGAAACCAGCAGGTACCATGCCCTGCCATATCACTGAACTTGTGGACAGTTGGAGAGTGTGTCTAGCTGCCACATGGGCCTTATTTCCAGTGCTGCTAACCCTCATCATGAGTGCTCACGCGAACTATCTCTATCCTGGTTAGGGATAGTTCACAATAATTGCTGCAAAATGTGTATGCTAGAAAAATGTGTAAAGACTCATAAGTGGTAACATCTCCACAGATAGGAGTTGTTTTTACATGGACTCTAGCCCATATTTAAAATACCAGATTCTTAATCCTGGGTTTCTGTTTACACACGGACATTTACAACTTGGAATAATCATAAATCTGGAATCATACAGGTTTAGACTAACACGGATGACTGATACATTCCATGGGGCTTCAGTGCTGAATTCCATTGCCTTCTTCCACTATGATTTTTGTTTTCCTTTAGAGATATCTTTAGAGATATCTTTAAATGATTCCACAGCGAATCGCAAAGGAAATGAGAAACAATTGTGTTTTCTTGCAAATTTCTTTTTCTCCAAAATGAAAATTTTAATTTTGGTGAAATTCAAGAGGTAAACATTTTTTTCAATCCAGCTTGAATAGAATCAAAATTTTAAAAAATGTCCATTTTCTCTTACCCACTTTCTCCTCTTGAGGAGAGAAAAGGATAAAAGGGGGGGGGGGGATTTGTTTAGAATTTTGGAGAAAAGCTGATTTCTCAACTTTCCATCAAGTTGAGTTGAAACATATTTTTTTGTGTTTCCAACAAAAATCATAAGTTTCAATCATGTAAAACAGGAGTGGAGAACTTCTTCCCTTTCAAGAGCTATTTAGAAAATTAATAGAAGCTCCACGAGGCAGATGAGTTGGGGTGAGGGCCACTTATGGTGTGTGTTCAAAATAGGAGAAGGGGAAGGTCCAAATTATGGATCTATGTCATGGATCCATCCCATATCATCCCCTTCCCCTGAGCTCATGCTTTCACTGATTGAAGGTAAGGGCTGAATTTATGGGCCAGATCCAGAAAGTGAAAAGGGAAAAACAGCTGGCTCATGTCTAGAGGTTCCCCACCAGTTCTTTACAATCATTTAATCTTTGAAAGCCCTGTTTGCTTTTTTTTGTTTTTAAAAACATTTTTTGAGATCAGTATGGGCACTATACTGGCCATGTCAGATGTTCAGTGTCATTGCATTGGACTCATGACTCTGAAAGCCAGCCACACGTGTTTAAGATGACATTTCTTTTGGCAGTGGTTCTCTGCTTTTTTACCCCAGCTGAACTCCTGACCCAATAATAATACTTGCTTTAGCTGGATGAATATTATTTAAAACAAAGTATTTTCAGATTCATAGGAAGATCTTATTTCATAATAAACAATATTTTATACATTACAAATCTTAATGAAGGGCTTGTTCACATATGAATGTTTCTTTAAAGCAAGGATGGGGAACCTACAATTTGTGGGCAAAATCCGGCCTGTGGATGTTTTGCATATGCTGCCTTTTCAGTTCCTGGTTCTGGCCCCACGGATTCAGTCCCTGCCCTATGGCACTGAAAGGGTGAGTTCAGGAGCAGGGAGTGAAGAGGGTGGCCTGCAATCAAAGACAGGGGATTGATCCATGGCATAGAACTTCTGGTTGAAAAGAACACTGCTGGGAAGTTTCTGGAGGGGGCGGGGCCTGAGCTCCATGTTGGGGAACAGGCCCCAGTAGAAGCACAAGTCCCAACAACTGGCCTCAAGAGTGGCAGCAGTGACAGCACCCTCTTCTTCCCCAACGGCAACAAGGAGTTCTGCCACCATGCCAAAGCCCTGCTGTCTCTCCCCAGGCCTCGTCTGTAGTATGATTGGTCTCTGGCTGTGACTCAGCCTTTTATACTTATTCCTGCTTCCTACTGAGATGATAAATCATTCTAATGGCCATGCTAATAAGGTGCAGTAGGATGTCCTTGTGCCTGTTCCCAAAGAGCTGCATCCTGCAGAAACCTACTAGGCCTCATCCCCTGGAAATATGTAGATGACTGGCTACAGAGATTCATGCAACATAACTAACATAACAGTACAAAATTAATTGAACATCTAGCCACAGAATACAATGGAAACATAAACAACAGAAATTTGTTGCACGTAGAAAAAACAAAGGAAATTTACCAATCAAAAAACTTCCAGTTTAAAAAATTAGTTAAGCCTCAATTAATAATTCCAAACCCAACCTATGGGGGGGAAGGGGGGGCAGTATTTCCAAACAGAGTCTTTTACAAAGTCTTGTAAGATAAACCTTGACCTTTATCTTTCTGGAAAAGTCCTGAAAGATAAAGCAGGTCCAACTGCCACAATTTCTCCAGCAATCAGAATGTAAAGTTCAAGAATAGGTTGTATTACATTTTCAATAACCCCCTTTTAAACAAGGGAGAACTTATTAAAACAACTTACAACTCCAAACAGAGTAACATCTTTAGCACAATTGACATCAATGTGACAAAACAACATTTAGAATGAGCAGTCATACACTTAATGCATCTTCTGAAATTAGGAAATGCATCCACATAAATCATTTAAAGCACCATATAATGGAACAGTAAATTAATCATCTGGTTTCGTGAACACGATGTAACACCAAACAAGGTGCACTAGTTAAGGTGAGGTCACAGTGCTTTGAGCATTAGTGGCTTGAGATAAAGGGGAAAGGATTAGGGTAGGGAAAGGGGTAGGGAAAGTGGGAAGGGGTTGAGATTTGAGCCTTAAACTTCAATTTCCATGCTCTTTGGGTTATGGATGTTTCTGTTAAAGGCTTTGGTTAGAAATTTTGTTGGGAAACAGGTAGGGAAAGGGGAAAGGAGTTGTGTTTTGAGCCTTAAACTTCAGTTTCCATGTTTTAGGGTTATGGTAGTTTTTGTAAAAGGCTTTGTTTGGAAATACTGTTCTTTTCCTCCCCTCCTGCCCAAAGGTTGGGTTTGGAATTATTAATTGATCCTTAACTAATTTCTTAAACCAGAGGTTTTTTTATTGGTAAATTTCCTTTGCTTTTTCTACGTGCCATGAATTTGTGTTTTTTATGTTTCCATTGTATTCTATGGTTAGATTTTCAATTTATTTTGTACTGGTTTGGGGTATAATTCTGCTGCTGTATTGAAATTCTGAGCAGTCGAACTCCTATGCCAATTGGATCATAAGGCAATTTTATACTAATATATATTAAAGGGAGTAAAGCCACCCATGTCAGGAAACAGGGATGGACTTACACCAATTAAATTGACACAGGTTCATAAGGAGTGGGGTGGGGATGAAGTGACCAGTTGGCCTACCTCATCCATCAGAGAGGCTCCCAACTGCAGTATCTGCAAGGCAGAAGCCTCTCTTTTTTCAAGTGGGTGGAAAGCCACCTGTCCTCAGTCAAGGCAGTCCATATTGCAGGCATGCTCAGCACACAAGCTGATTGGTTCAGTTCTCTGGCACATTGACAAATTGGAATGACTTCTGAGGAGGGCAACAAACATGGTCAGAGGTCTGGAAAACAAGTCCTATGGGGAAATGTTAAAAGAGCTGGGTATGTTTAGCCTAGAGAAAAGAAGACTAAGGAGAGACATGATAACAGTCTTCTAATACTTGAATGGCTGTCACACAGAAGATGGCAAATACTTGTTCTCTGTTGCCCCTAAAGGCAAGACTAGAGATAATGTGCTCAAATTACAAGAAATCAGAGTGCAGTTAAACATCCATGCTTTCATCACCTCAAGACTAGATTACAGCAATGCAGTCAATGTGGGGCTGCCCTTGATGACTGCTGAGGAAAAGGACTGGGGGCAACACTAAAGGACAATGCTGAACAGTAGGTGCTCATGGATCCACATGACTTTAAGGTGCTTCTAAGTAATTCACTTGTCCATGAATGATGGGAAGAACAGAGCGGAAAGCAAAATGCCTAAAGCAGTCAGATCTTATTGTTTCCCCCTGGGGTGAGATGTTTCAATTAAAACCTAGAGTCCCTGAGGCCACAGAGGGCTACTTTTCTTATCCTGGTGAAACTGTGGCCTTCTACAAAATTACACTTGACAAAAGCAACATTTTAGACAATAGTTGTAAATATTTTTTCTGCTGTCTCTTGCATCAACTCCCCTGTGCTTTTAAAAAACTTTTTCATTCCTGCTGAAACTTCTTAACAAATGTGAGAGGCAATGTAAATTCCAAAATGTATAAATCTATTATTATTAAGGTTTTGCCTAAATTAGAAAGGCATTTGCATTGTCTCTCACTTTTGTTAAGGAGTTGCAGAAGGAATGAAAAAGCTTTTTAAAAGCACTGGGGAGTTGATGCAATAGACAGCTGCAATAGACAGTGTATATTGTTTGGCGGTAGGTGTGGGTGTGGTGACTGAGTGACTGTGGGTGTGGAGTGACTGAGTTTGTGTGGGAGTCTGCTCTCAGCCTGCTTGGAATGGGTCCCATTCCCCCATACACAAAATGGGTTTTCCCCATCATGTTTCTTATTATGTTCCCCAACAGAATCACATTTGCTTTTAGTGGGGATAAATAAGGATATTGTGCCTTGTGCTCATCAGCTCCAAAATAATATTGGAAATAGTTTTTCAGTCATTTACCAGGATGAGCACAAACATGTCAAATCACAGATTTGCTTCAGCAGCAAGTAGGTACCTAGCAAGTAGGTAGCCAGCCAGCCAGCCATGCAGACAGGCACAAGTGAACAGCAACTGGTAGGGGGAGGCATTTTTTTTTTGTTATATTGATAACGATAACAAAATTCTTCATTTTCATTATCATTATTGCAATAACGATAACAAAGATAAATAATAATTAAATCAATAACAATAACGAAAGTGGTTATTGATTTTGTTATTGCCTGGCAGGTGTTTTGGGGAGAGAAATGTGGAGAGGGGAGGAGGGAGCAGACATCTTGGAGCTAGAAACAGTGATGAACTTTTGAACTGGGTCTGTGATGGGAGGGGAAGGACCTGATAGATGTAATTGCTGACCAATGAGCAATGCAAGCAGGTCCCAGGCAGTTGAATGGCCCCTTGTGATTGCTCAATGCCTCCTGTCTCCCAGAACCAATTATGGCGGCTCTGGGGAGGGCACAACAACCCTTTATGTTGAGGGCCAGGCTGTTTGACTCTTGTTCTGTGTTAGATCTTGATGTGTCAGGTTGCATTTACAGAACTCTGGTGCTGCTTGCACAGACAGACAGACAGACAGATTACCAATATAGATAATATAGATAAAGATTAAATAGATATACCCTATAGTTTTTTCTTTCCCCTTTCCCTGTCTGTCTCTCCATGTCCATAGATAGATAGATAGATAGATAGATAGATAGATAGATAGATATGAGGCTTTTTATTATATATATTAGCATTATAGGATGGGAATAGGATAGATACTTAGAGAGAACATATAGCAGATAGAAGTATATTGACATAGATACTTAGATAGGAATACATATTAGTCATTTTTCATATTGTCATTGTGCACTTATTATACAATACAATACAAAACCTTTATTGTGTCCATCAATTTTGCTATAACAAATTTTTACAAATCATAAAACCTCAAACAAAAATAAAACTATATTATTTATAACATTATAGCATTTAACTATATGGTTTGCTTCCACAACCCTTAAAATAAATTCACATTCTCCTACGCACATTAAAACTCTGATGTATATAAAATCCCAGAGAGAGAACTACTACTGAACTGAATCTATACATTTCCCAATTTCCACCCTCTCACCACCAACTTAAGAAAACAGGCAACTGTGTTAGTTTGATCTAAACTTGTTGCAGTAAGCACACAGTATCATCATTCTTTCCTCTTTAGGGAGAAGAGAGTTCTGAAACAATGGGTCTATCCAAACTGTTCTAAGATCTGTATATCTAGGGCAGCAAAATACTATATGTTGCAAGGTTTCTATTACTTGCAAATCACATGTACAGATTCTACTGGAGTAGGGGACATGCTCTCTTCTGCCTCTTACTACCGCAGTGTCCATAAGTTCAAAGCAAAAAAGCATGATCAAGCTCCTTAAATTGGGGTCCTTCAGTTGAAGAAGATATTGGTCCAGAGAACAGGAAACTTTTACCCACGGGTACCTTGGCGCAATCTTGGTTCTTTCAATGGCTAATATGTCAATCTTCACGGCGAGATCTCTTACTTTCCACCTAAGTTTGGCCCTAACCGTATTATAATTTATGGTACCAAAAGTATCCAAAGGGAGGGCTAGTGACTGGGCCAATTTTCTAATCCCTTGCCATCATTTATATTGCACAATGCCTTGGTGTAGTCTTTGCTCAAGGTAGCACTGATATGTTAGCGGCGAGGTCACCTCTTGATCTAATTTATACCAATACAGCAATGTTCTCAAATTGGCTCATGACTCAACTGTAAGGGAACCTGTTTCGAGGCATAACATTGGTAATGGGATAGCTTTTGGAACCCTCAGAATATTCCTCAAAAAGAAATTTTGCGACCGCTCCCACTTAGCCATATAGCTAGAATACGTTAATTCTGCTCCATAAAGAAGTTGGGGAAGAACTTTGGCCTCAAAAATGGCAATAACCTGATCTAATGGTGCCATTGGTGGCCAGATGATGCATCCTTAGTATCCCAGCAGTTGACTGGGCTGCTTTTGCTGCCCAGGCATCAGAGTTAGCCCTCCAGGCTTGTGAAGATGAAAATGTTCCTAAGTAGGAATAATGAGTTGTCTGGAGTACTTCCTGAGGCCCAATCCTCCATCTATACTTAACCCAGGCTGTACCAAAGCACATAATTTTGGATTTAGAAATGTTAACTGCAAGCTGATTGTGCAGGCAGAAGTGATTCAGAGAATCTAAACATTGTTGTAGACCCTGTTTAGTCTGGGAAATAAGGATAATATCATCTGCATAGAGCAGTGTCGAAATTGGCCTATTCTTTATAAGTCGGGGGGTGGGGGGTGGAATGCTGAACTTCCACCGCTTGTACTAGGTCATTAATAAAAAGGTTAAATAATAATGGTGCCAGCAGGCAACCCTGCCTTACTCCCCACTGTAGCAAGAAGGGTCTGGTGGTTCGGCCATCAAAATCCATCCTAACCACCGCATTCATGGAATTATGCAGATGCATTATTAGTTTCAGCAAATGAGGATTAATCCCCATCTGGGATAGCTTCTGCCAAAGAAGCCTCCTAGAGATGGAATCAAAAGCCTTTGAAAGATCAATGTTGGCTACATATAGTTTAGCCCTCCTTATATGGGCATATTTATCAATTAAATGAGCCAGTATAAAACAGTTATCTAAAGTTGATCTCCCTGTTCGAAATCTCGACTGTTCCTCTGCTAGGAGGGAGCGTCATTGTACCCAATGTTCCAGTGATGTCAAAAGAGCCTGAGCGTACAATTTGCTTACAACTGATAGCAGGCTAATGGGCCTAAAGCAGGCCGGGTCATTGGGGTTGCCTTTCTTAAAGATAGGTATTATAATTGTCAGCGCCCAAGAGTGCGGGGTTAATTGGGATGCATTTATGGCAGTACAAATTTTGGCCAACACAGGGATCCACCAGGCAGGGTTGTCTTTAAACAGTTCTGGGGGAATGCCATCCGCACCTGGAGCCTTACCAGGATGCATCTTGCTAATAAACTCAAATACATCCCTCTCTCTGATCATCAGAGGGAACGATCTATCTTCTGGACTTAATGTTAAATCTAAACTGGAATCTAAATCCTCAGAAGGCATTTCTGGACATTGGTCCCGATACAGCTCCTAGTAGAACAATATCCAGCACTCCTCCCCAATTTGGGAGGGTCCCACAGATCTACCTTTCCATTGCCACAGATTAATCAGTTTCCAAAATTTAGTTGAATCTTTAATTCTTGCTGCCACCTGAAGTTCTGCCCACATTTGGGCTGATTTAAGGGCCTTCTTATTCCTTAGAAGTCTATAATATTCCTTCCTTTTTGTAATAAATACTTCCCAGTCGCAATTTAGATGGAACCTATGCCAACATCTCCTGACCCTGACAAGAGCACCTTGGCATTCTTACATTCTTGATCATACCAAATATTGTTACTAGTGTAGCGTTTAGTCCCTGAGTGGCATAGGGGTTTCTTGGTAATATAAGGGAGGAGATGGTCCATTATGGACTCAAAGAGCATACATGCAACTGCATGATCCTCTGTAGCCATAAGCAACTCTCTCAGCACCAGGAGGTCTGAGGAATAAAGTATCTGAGATACTTGAATCGAAATCAATGGAGTCTACTTGGCTGGAAATTGAACAAAGCCTGCCATGGGAATAGAGGGAATATGATCCTCATGGGTGCCTAGACTATCCAACTCTAGCAAAATAGGATAGTGATTTCCTTCCAGTCTCACCAAGATCTTAAGATCATGGATAATAAAGAAGTTAATTGGGGAAGTTAACACATAGTCAAGTACACTAGCCCCCAGAATGGAGTCATATGAAAATCCAAATAGGATCTGCCATTTATAATCAGAAGAACCTGTTCCAAAGTAAGCTGGAGAAGTTTCTTTCCATGATCATTAACTATAGCATCCATAGAACCCCTTGAGGGGATTTTTAAATGTGATTGTAATTGAGGATCTATGGCATCCAAAGATTGATTGCCTGTTCTGGCATTAAAGTCCCCCAGTATAAATAACCTCCCACTAGGGTAAGTTTGAGAAAGATCTATTAGATCGTTAAATTGCTCCCAAAACGCAGGCTTGTAAGATGAGGATTCGGGAGGAACATATACACTGATCATTAGAAATTCCCCAGTTCCCAAAGATTTAATCTGTAAAACCAGGAAGTTCCTAAGACTTACAGGAATTTGTATAGTAACTGCCTGTATTCTGCTCAAAATCAGTGTTATTACACCTCCCGAAACATGACCCTTCCTTGCTTCTTTCATCCCTGGTTCAGCATAACCCTGAAAAGCAGCCAGATGAAAAGAATCTGCTTCACTCTTAGGGAACCAAGATTCTTGGAGACATACTATGCCGAAGTTTGCTATAAAATTGACCCAATCATTATCCACTAGCCTGAGCTTAATGCCTTCTATATTCCATGACAAGCAGTGGATATTTGGGCCCTCTGTATGTCAAAAGGGGGTAAATGACTGTACTTCGTGGAAGGGGAGCTTACCCCAACCTGTACAAGTTAAGGGGGTGCGATATCAACTGTACCCCACCTTTCTTGTGTTGGCTCTAGAGCCTTATATCTATTTGGGGTAGCGTAGCCATTATTGCAGGTGGCCATGGGATTTATATCTGACAGTTTAGAGAGGATCCTCACCTTTTCAAAATCACAAGCCAGGGCCATCGGACTTCCAAAGGAACATGGAGCCATACTGTCTCCTTGCACACCTATATCAGATGGGCTGGATACATATAAGTCCCTGTAATATCCATTAGCTCCCATTCTGATATGGTCTCTGGATTTACATCAGAGTGATCCATGTTAGTCTTAGGGGCATGTGTTGGTGTATCCATGGGGCAAGTATACGTAGATGAACAGGAATGGAAGATAGTGCGTGCCAAGGTTTTTTCCACCCTTTGGAGATAAATCCCTGAAGCCTTTAAATACTTCCGCACAGTCCATAGTTCAGATACAGTTTCCATTGATCTGAATGTTACTTCCCACCTCAAAAAGTGGCCTCTATTTAAAGGAGGAATAGTATCCATTACCTCCATAGAACTAACATCCACTCTCATGGTCAGCTGTATGTAATTCAAAAATTTAGTCAAGGCTAAGGCATTGTTATTCAAGAATCTAAATCTCCTTTCTTTATTGAAGTGGNACATACTATGCCGAAGTTTGCTATAAAATTGACCCAATCATTATCCACTAGCCTGAGCTTAATGCCTTCTATATTCCATGACAAGCAGTGGATATTTGGGCCCTCTGTATGTCAAAAGGGGGTAAATGACTGTACTTCGTGGAAGGGGAGCTTACCCCAACCTGTACAAGTTAAGGGGGTGCGATATCAACTGTACCCCACCTTTCTTGTGTTGGCTCTAGAGCCTTATATCTATTTGGGGTAGCGTAGCCATTATTGCAGGTGGCCATGGGATTTATATCTGACAGTTTAGAGAGGATCCTCACCTTTTCAAAATCACAAGCCAGGGCCATCGGACTTCCAAAGGAACATGGAGCCATACTGTCTCCTTGCACACCTATATCAGATGGGCTGGATACATATAAGTCCCTGTAATATCCATTAGCTCCCATTCTGATATGGTCTCTGGATTTACATCAGAGTGATCCATGTTAGTCTTAGGGGCATGTGTTGGTGTATCCATGGGGCAAGTATACGTAGATGAACAGGAATGGAAGATAGTGCGTGCCAAGGTTTTTTCCACCCTTTGGAGATAAATCCCTGAAGCCTTTAAATACTTCCGCACAGTCCATAGTTCAGATACAGTTTCCATTGATCTGAATGTTACTTCCCACCTCAAAAAGTGGCCTCTATTTAAAGGAGGAATAGTATCCATTACCTCCATAGAACTAACATCCACTCTCATGGTCAGCTGTATGTAATTCAAAAATTTAGTCAAGGCTAAGGCATTGTTATTCAAGAATCTAAATCTCCTTTCTTTATTGAAGTGGTAAAGAATGGCCAGGGCCCATTGATCTTTGGTCTCATGTGGCCACACTTTGGGCAAGGCTAGACTTCTTGCTTTATTAATGGAGATGTTTCTATTAGTTACTTTCTTATCATAAAATACCTGTTCCGAGGATTTATCTCTTGATACCTGCCTGGGGGTTCTAGGGTTCGCCAAGATTTGAATTGACCCTCCCTGCAGGTCATTAGAAGACCTTTCCATTGGAGTGGAAAGATAGCTTGGGTGTTAGCAAGCACTGCTTGGTTTAAGGGGATTTCTCGCTGCACTTCCAGGAAAGATTTTGAAACCATAGAGGGCTGGACAGGCACTTCCAGAGGTTCCTGCGGAATTGCCAACTGTGGGACAAGAGGAAGGGGATACTAAATTACTGTCCAGTTGCCTCTGCCTTACAAAGGACATATTTGGAGTTTGTGTAACTGCATCTTGCTTCAGCTGAACCATAGTGTCAGGGGGAAGGGCATTAGAATTAAATTTATTAAATTCTAACCATAACCCTCCAACTAGAACTTTCATGGAAAAAAGAAAATCATATGAGTAGTCTAATTTTTCCTCTAATTCCTTAAAGCTAGTATCCATGTCGATCTCCTGTCTCACCACATATTCATCAAATTTCTTAGCTAGCGACACTAGGTGGGAATATAGATCTGTGAGCTCAGTATCTGATGCTACAGTAGGGGCTGCTTGCGAACCATTAGGAGGGTAGTCCTCTAAGCAAACTACAGATCCCTCATTTGAGGCTTCTGTATTGCATCCCAAGGGGGGAGTGGGAAAAAAGAAGTGAGTCAATTTAGATTTTTTTGAACCAGATACTTTTAGAATTCCACCTAATTTCTCTGCCAGTTCAATTTCGGTAGCTAAATTGGTGGGGCAGCATGCCATATGTGATCTCAGGTCCATAATAATGGGTAGATATCCCACTGGGAAAAAAAAAGATATTAGATAGTCATCAGGAAAACTCTCAATGTTGTCTATCTGGTTCTGTCACTAGTGGGACCAAAGGGAATGTGCAGCAGGTTGTGTGTGCTAATACAGACAGCAAAAAAGCAAACTGTATATATAAAAATAATCAAAAGTCCGAGAATCTCACAGTAGTCACAGAGAGATTAACATTCAGCTGTATCAGGGCTACCCAAATCTCTGAGTCATAAGCAGGTGATGTACGGTTTTCCGAACCAGCATACCTATCTTGCCAGTCACACAGTCACACAGTTCACCTCAGCAAAAAGCTCAAGATACAGAAAATTTCCTCTTCAACGATCGAGAGTCGAGCACCCTGCTGCCCTGCCGGTGCTTAAGGCCGCACGCACAAGAGCGTGCCCTTGCATGCACAGCCCTTAGGTGTGCCGTCCACGGCGCGCGTCCACAGCGCGTGCCCATGGCACAGCCGTAGGCACTGTGCGGTACCTAATAGCCCCACGATAAGCATTGACAGGGCTGGGTTCTCCACCACTCAAGCAGCACTGCTAATATTCATAAACAGCACATCAGGTAGTAGCAGTCTGTATGGAAGCAAGGGTGGAAGAGAAGAAGAAAAAAAACCTCAAGGGGAATTTCCTCTCCAGTCACTTACAGGGCCCCTCTGCAGATCATAAGCTCAGGATTCCAAAGAGCGGTTCTCCTAAGGGCTGCACCACCCATCGCCACTCTCCAGATGCCTCCTACCCCCTCCTTGCTCACAACCCATGGCTGTAGGCACTGTGCTGTACCAAATAGCCCTGCGATCGGCATTGACAGGGCGGGGTTCTCCACCACTCAAGCAGCACAGCTGCGATTCATAAACAGCACATCAGGTTGCAGCAGTCTGTATGGAAGCAAGGGTGGAAGAGAAAAAAACCCAAAACACCTCAAGGGAAATTTCCTCTCCAGTCACTTACAGGTCTGCAGATCATAAGATCATGATTCCAAACAGCAGTTCTCCTAGGGGCTGCACCACCTGTTGCCACTCTCCAGTTGCCTCCTACCCCCTTCTTGATCACAACTGTGCACTTATTATTACTACTGCATTATAACAAGAAAGGGAGGAAGGAGTTCAACTTCTGAGAAGCCTGGGGCAGGTGTCTTCTGGCACTTCTGCACTGGTGGAAGCCCACAATGGAAATGATACTGAAAACAAAATCTTAATTATCACTCAAAATCAATACCAATACCGATAACAAAAAAAATGAAATTTCATTAATAACAATTTTTAAAATGACAGTTTTTAATAATGAAAAATGAAAATGAAAAATGACATGGGTCCTTGGTGCACACCCCTAGCAACTGGGCAACCATTGAACAATAGTACACAACCACCAAAACCAAGACCTACGCACCCTGTGAACATGCCACAAGAAGTATAGCATCATAAGGACAACCAACCAACACTAGTGCTGGCATAAAAAAACAAACCAACTCGCCATACAATAACATGGGAAACAAAAAGTTTTCCCCCAAAAAAACCACACCAAAAAATAACACAAATCAAACAGTGATTAAAGGATCACAAACACGAATTTTCATAACAAAAACAAAATTTAAAAACCATATGGTAAAAAAAAAAAAAAAAGGTCGCCTCTCAAGCCAAACAGGTCGAAAAATCCAATTCAGAGCATATACGCAGAATGTCGGAAACTCCGTCTCACCTTAACTAATAAAGCCCACTCTTGCGAACTCTATAATTACAGATTTGGACAAACACTAAAGAAAGATTAAAATGTTCCTGTGAGAAATATTGATTCATTTTAAACCATGAAAAGAGGGTTTCACAGAAAATTTCCTGCCTTTCTAGGTCTAAAATATGCCTACATAAAACCAGAATGCCAAATGGAATTGACGTGGCATGAATGGAAATACCATATATATTTGATTCGAGCTGATTGGTGATTCCTCAATTAATGCCACCATGCAATAAACACTGTGGCTTTGATGTCCTAATGTAAAATAAAAGCCATGGTGTCCACTCAAAGAAATGTGGTATCTACATACACCTCTGGGACATTTAGTGTCTGGTTGTCTGTAAAAGATTGCTCACCATGTCCAGTGTCTGAAAGCTGCATATGTTCATTCTATTAATCTGTCTGAACATTGTGAAAGGAAAGGTAATAATCAGAGATGTGCAATTTCTGTCTAATGAACATGAATTTCATAGTAAAAAGCCCTTTCAGGGGACTCTGAAATTTGGACACACACCTCCTGGATTTTGAAGTCCTGGGCACCCTCAGCCCTGCCGGCTTCCTCGTGTTTGCAAATATATTTGTTGTGGTAGCTCGGCTGGCTCAGACCCCTTTACTTGCTTGGGCATGCTTGGGAGGTGGGAGCTCATGCCAGCTGGAGATGGGGTGGTCGCGCAGGATGGTCTGTTGCTAAATCCTGTTGCGCAAGGAGAGACGACATCGCTAAAATCTGTCCTTTCCTCACTGTTTCCATTGCTAAAATGCTAGTCCATTCTCTGTTTATCTCTTGCCTTGACTATTGCAACCTCTTTCGTACTGGCCTTCCCCGCTCTCACCTTTCCTCCCTCTCATTGAATCAAAACTCTGCTGCTAAGATCATCCACCTCACCTGCTGCTTTGATCATGTGCAGCCCCTCCTCTCCTCTCTCCACTGGCTTCGTATACCTGAACACATTCAGCACAAGCTTCTTGTCTTTACCTACAAGGTTATCACTGGCCTTGCCCCGCCCCCTACACTAATGTCCAGCTACACTCCTGTCTGAAAACTCTGCTCCTCATCTACCACCACCCTCACTTACTCATGGCTCTGCTGCTCCTCAAAGCTTATTCACCCGTTCTCCCTTGCTGCCCCCCAAGCCTGGAATTCTCTCTCCAAATACATTCACTCCTCTCCCTCCCTCCCAACCTGCAAATCCCTCCTGAAAACCTACCTCTTTCATCAGGGCTTTCCTAGTTCCTCACCTCCTTAGTCTCCCTTCCTTCCCCAGTGAAACTATGTAACTAAGCTAAGCACATGTACCTGAAGCTCATACCTTCATGCATGTACCCTTGTCTCTCCCTCTGTTGCCACCATCGCTCGTCTCCCCTCCCTTGTCTTTCTTAGATTGCAAGCCCCCCGGGACAGGGACCCTGTCTATTTTCAACAGTTGTAAAGCACCTGGTATATTGTTGGAGCTAAATAATAAAATAATAATAATTAATAATAATAATTAATAATAATAATAATAATAATAATAAAAAATAACTTTAAGATTTGGGCTATAAGTCTCATTGAAATTCAGTGACACTTAAGCTCTAAAGTGCCCCAAGTCACATTTGAAAATAGGGTTACAAACGTAAATGAATAGTGGATTTTGTATTTGTGAATGTGATTTGCATTTTTGGATAGTCTTCCAAAACAAATATTTGCATATCCTTTTTTTTCAGTTTTTGGTTGTTCAGATATTTGGGGTTTTTTAGTATTTGGTTGTTTGGACTTTAGGGTTACCACACTTCCCCTTTAAAAAAGGATGCTTATGAAAAATACATGTTGCAGAGCTACACTGGAACCAACACAGACCTGCGCAACATGTATTTTCATAAGTGTCCTCTTTTAAAGGGGAGGTATGGTAACCCTATTGGACATTCATTTGATTGGTTACTTAGAGGGCTGAAACAAGATTTCTCAACAATGGGAAATTGTGTCAAAATCCTGATTTTCGGTTCATCTCTGGATGAACTGAGAACCTCTCCATGTCCAACTGAATTCTCAGGCAAAAATATAAAAAATAATAATAACAAATTCATTTGAATGTGCAATATTACTACCAGTTCATTTTGCGCATGCACAATGGCCACTGCCCTTAACCAAAATGGCAGCAATAGTGTCACTTTAGGGGTGGCAGTAAAGCTGCAGCAGGTAGCACATTTGCTACCTGTGGGTAACCCCTTCATTTTCAATCACCCCCAGTGGGCATCTGACGGGGTACTCAGCCCTGCATCAGGTGCCTGATGTCTGAAAATGCGGATGCCCCAGGACCACCTGGATACTGATCCTGGCACCAACAGCTCCCCGGATTTATTTATTTATTTATTTATTAAACAAATTTAATACCCCACCCCTTCTGCACAGCGGCTCGGGGTGGCTTACAACAGGTGACTCACCTGACAGGTTGACACACCTCACTGCCGGGCTGCTGCTCCTCTCATCCAGTCCCTGCTTACTACTGCTCCCTGGCCTGCACACTGCTCAGCTGAGCTGTGGACTTCACCCACTCACCTTTTTCTGAGCAGAGCAGGGGGAGTGAAGAGGCCTCTACCTATCTGCATGCACCTCCCCAAGGAGGTCCCCCATTCCCAGGGGACCCATATCAGAGGTGTGCATTGGTGCTGCATTCACCTCCATTTTGGGTCCCCCGGGGAATGGGGGACCCATTAGGAGGTGCACACATGTGGGAAGGGGACTTCTCGCTCCCACTCAGAAAAGACAAAGCGAGGAAGTTCCCAGCTCAGCTGAGCAATGTATGGACTGGGGAGGAGCAGGAGGCAGCGAGCAATGCCCGGAACGGAGGAGCTGCAGCCCAGTGGTGAGGTGAGTCAGTCTGGGGAGTCAGGTAACACTTTGGGTTGCATTTAGGTGCCAATTTGTGCCCAAATGCAACTAAACTGGGGCATGTTGGGTAACCCAGATTTGATGCTGTTGCAGCTGTAGGTGTCAGCCATTTCTGCATGTGCAATCTGCTGCCCTTAACCAAAATGTTGGCAATGGTATTGGCATAGTTTTGTGCATTTACACTGAATTGTTAAGATTATTATTATTTATATTTTTGCCCGAGAATTTGTTTGGGTATTGGGAAATTGACATGAAATTGATACCCGTTCCCAAAATTAGAATTCTCGCGAGCAACAAAATTGGTTGGCTTCAGCCCTAGTTTCTTCAAGTACTGCACATAGCTGAAATGAAGCAGCTGAACAAACAAATATCAAGCAACTGAATAACCACCCCCCCCTCCAGTTCCCCAAATGGATATCCAGCAAAGATGGACCTGCATGGCAGTTGTTATCCCTCTCCCAATCCAAGGTTCATATGTTCTGTGCAATTTGCATAAACACAGCATGCACAACACATGCAATGCCCGCACATGATGCACACACAGTGTGCATTGCACACAGTGCATGCCATACATTATGCACACACTCAGTGAGCATTGTGCGCACACCTGGCACACCGTGCACACACATAACATATGAACCTTGGATCAAGGCCCTTCCTGGCAGATACAATTTTAATTGGGCAAAATCACTGAATATGATGTTCACTGTGAATATTCATTTCAGCTCTCCATAGATGCTTTTGAGATTTGTTCCCTTAATCTCTCTGAGCCTTAGTTTCCCTCTGCAAAATGAGGATGCTAATAATCCCTTTGTCTGCTGTCTTTATTTAAATTGTGAATTCTCTTTGGGGCAGAGACTGTCTTTTTCATTGTGTATGTACAGCACCATAGGACCCTGATCGTTACTGGGGGTTACTGTAATAGAGGCCCCTTTCACACAGACACTATAACACTGATAATGTGGGTGTTACATTTTATTATACACATTGCAGGGCACCCATAGAGCACACCTGCAGCCCTGCAACATGTATAATAAAATCTGATACCCATTTTATCCATGTTATATTATTTATTATTATTATTAGCATTAGCATTAGCATTAACATTTATACAGCACAAGCAATGTACCTGGCACTTTACAAAAAATAAGATCGACAGTCCCTGCCTGAGAGCTTACAATCTAAAGACAGGGGGAGGAGAGACAGGGAAGGGGGAACAGAGGGAGAGACAAGGGATGCGACATTCATGAGGATTCAGGAACTCAGGTACACGTTCTTGGCTTGGTTACAGTACATTGGGAGTTTACAGATAACAGGTGGGGGATAATCCTGGGTGGGGATGGTTAGCAGGAGTTAGGAAGGGCGGAGCAGAGAGTGCTTGTGTGAAAAGGGCCAGAAATAACTATGTAGCAATTGTGGATGATTTCAGACGTGACGGGCAGCAGCATTGACCCTGGGTGGTTTGGACCATGGGCGGGGGTGAAGGGGTGCGCCAACAGTCGTTCGTCCCTTTGCCCCCAGCCGTGGGGACCGCCGAACCATGGCCCAGGGTCAATGCTGCCGACGGTCACATCTGTTGGATAACCCCCCCTCCCAGAGGGGGCGGGGCAGTGTGATGCAGCATGCAGCCGCATGGCCCCGCCCCGTGCGCTCCCCGGCCGCTTGCCCTCCCCGAGACAGGCAGTCGCAGCGGCCTGTCTGGCCACTGCCACCGCCCGCCGCCAGGACTCCGGAACGCAGTGAAGGTAAGGTAACAGACATTACTTTTCCTTCATCGAGTTCCAGTTTCCCCCTAACCACGCTTCCTTCACCGCTGTGGTGCGGGAGAACAAAGCATGGTTAGGTTCACCGTGGGGGGTGGTTGACTGAGGTGAACATCTGGATGCGAGCAAACAGACATTCACCTCCGTTCACCCCCCACCCCCACCCCCCACGGTTGACTGCGGTTGACTGAGGTGATTTCAGACAACGTAACATCTGAAATCACACTGTGTTAGCATTGCTTTGTGTCTTTCATGATGGAGCTTGACCCTAGTGTTGCTAACTCTGGCTTTCAAGGTGTTGAGCACCTACCACTCTCTTGGAAATAAAGGGAAGCTGCATGTGGCCAACTCCTCTGAATGCCAAGGTCCTGTGTGTTCTTGGATTGATATCGTTTTTCTTGCTCTGTCTGAAGCAATCAGGTTGGCCATGCATGCCAGTTCTGTGTGTGAGAATCATTACTTGGAGGCAGCTGTCTTGTTGAATGTCAACAGTCCATGTCATCAAGTTTGAGTGCCCCCATGCACTAACCTCCAAAGATCACTCCTGTCCCAGGGGTGTCACATTACAATGCTGTGCCAATGAGGGTTGGTTTGTTCCATGTCTCTTGAGAGAGGTCTGACAGACACTAACAAACATGGGAGGGTTTCATCTCTGGGGCTATTCTCTCCGTGACTGAAAAACAATCTGACAGATCGTGCAAGAAAGAAAAAATGGAACTAGCGATAATCATCAAAATGGATGAGGATACAAGAGTAGCATAAGGTTCAGCTGAAGTTAAGTGCCTGGGTTCCATTGTTTGGAGTCAACACAAATGCAAATCCAACTATTGGATGTGGAGAATGAGATCCAGGATTCCTGTGTCATTTTCCATGTTATGCCATTATATGATCTTCCATAAATCCCTTAACTCTCCTTGGTTAAGTATCTCAGTTGTGTCCATCAAGAAAATGGACAGACTTCACCAGATTGTGTCAGGCTGTTTGTGCAATCTGTACAGTATTAGAAAATATGCAATAGGCAGAAGAAGATGCCCTTTTGGTCTTTTAGGCTTTGATCTTGTATCATGATCTGCTGGCACAGACCTCTGATCCATTGTAAAGTTCTTTTTCATTCAATGGGGTTATTTATTTCAAAGGGAGGCTCATCAGGGCTCACCCCTAGCATTTAAACTCAAGGGATGTTGAGCCGTCAGAAACGTTCCCAGTAGGAGTGTGCACCCCAAAATGTGAAGGACCAGGAATAGTCCGATATTGGTCATTTGAAGGTTGGAAATGAAAGCCAAAAAAACCCACCCCTGGTTGGCTTATTTGGCTTTCAGTAAGGATTCTCCTGCTCCACCCCTGTGCTAGCCATCATCAGGGACCCATGTTCATTGCATTTTCCCCATTGCCAGCAATGGAGAAAACATATTGAACACAAGTTCCTGGACATCATATAGATTAAATTACAGGAACTCCTGTTTTACATTCATCTGTAGACAGGCAGACTAGTCCTGTGGTTGAGTTCCAAGCTGGAGATCAGGGTTCTTTTCCCTGCTCTGACAATCTTTGGGCCAGAAGGTGTGTCTTCTTCGGTGGGGGTGTGGCTTCTGGGGCAGGCTTGGACCACCACAATTCATTTTTTACAAATGAAACACTAGTGTTGTTATATTCAAGTCCAGGATCAAGACTCTAGTGACTTAGGGTTCCTACATCACAATCAGGGCTGAAATGACTTTTTTGTGCAAATACCTAATTCAGCAAATTTGTTG
>QEPC01014636.1:469307-496796 GCA_003113815.1 Sphenodon punctatus
GTTCAAGCAGCTTGGAAGCAAAAGGAAGGAGTGAGACAGGACGATAGCTAGAAGGGTCAGAGGGGTCAAGAGTGGACTTTTTGAGAATAGGAGAGACTGTGGCATGTTTGAAGGCAGAAGAGAAAGAGCCAGTAGAGAGGGAGAGGTTGATGATGTGCAGGAAGGAAGGGGCGAGAGTAGGAGTAATGGAGGTGTAATGGCCAAATATGTGCTTAATTCCCCAAACAAGTAGCTAATGCTATATCTGGTAATACCCAAAGGCTTGGTTAGACACATAAGGTGAAAACAGACATGATGGATGGTGAGATGGCTCCCCAGTCTGCCCTGGGGAGAACCACTGCAGCTGCCACTCCTTGGGTTGGTGTGGAGGGATATTCACACAAGCAGCCCTCAACCCATAACTGGGTATGGGGGCTGCTGGCAGAGGTTCCTCTACGCCTGGGGGAAGCACAGGACTTCCAAGCCAATGCTTCTCACCAGGACTGCCCACGAGGCACTCCTATGAGCTGTTTGGTATGTGCAGTCAGCCACTAAACAGCTGATGGGGATCACTCCTGGAGGCCCCCATGAGCTGTTTGGTGCATGCACCTGGCCCGCCAAGCAGCTGAAAGCGGGGCACTCCTGGGGTGTCCCCAAGGAGCTGTTTGGTGTGTGCACCTGGCCCATCAAGCAGCTCCTGAGGGAAGTTCCAGCTGGCCTGTCAAACTGATAGGAGCTGACCCAGGCTGGGTGCATGCACCAAACAGCTGGGGGGGGAGGTACCAGAAGTGCCCCCATCAGCAGTTTTATGGGTCAGATGTGTGCACCAAACAGCTGATGCGGGGCCCCAGGAGCACCCCCTGTCAGTTGTTTGTCAAGTTGGGTGTATGCCAAACAGCTCATGAGGTGGGCCGAGGAGTCCCCCCAGGAGCTGTTTGGTGCATGCACCCAGCCTGGGCCAGCTCCTGTCAGTTTGACAGTCCAGTTGGGATTCCCTCAGGGGTGGCCCGCATCAGCTTTTTGATGGGCCAGATCATGCACATACTAAACAACTCCTGGGCCCCCCCTCAGGAGCAGGCCCCCACATCCGCTGTTTGTCACCGGACCAGGTGTACGCACCAAACAGCTGATGGGGGGCCTCTAGGAGTGATGACTGTGTGCACCAAACAGCTGATGGGGGGGCTGGAAGAGCTCCAGGCTCTCCCTATCAGGTTTTCGGAGGGCTGGAAGAACATGCTACTCCAGGCCCCCTCAAGCATCTGTTCAGCAGAGCCACGTGAATGTGCTCCTCTGGGCCAATCCACAGACCCATCCTCATTTATTTATATACAAAAACATTTATATACCACCCCCTCCTGCCCAATGGCAGCTCAGGGCAGTGAACAACACAATCAAAATATACAAAAAATATAAAATAGAGTACAGAAAAAAATATTAAAATCAAAGAACGGAGACCCAAGAAAAAGTACCCTTAACCCTAAAAGAAAACCTCCCACCCACTACCTGTCCCCCTCACCAAATGCCTGGTGAAACAACCAGGTTTCACATTGTCTATGGAAGGAGGGGACATTTGGAGAGAGGCGAATCTCTACTGGGAGGGTGTTCCATAGCTGTACCATGGCCACCGAGAATGCCTTCTTGAATGTTGCCACCTGGGAAACCCGGGGGACCTCCAAGAGGGCACCCTTGGCCAACTGCAGGGGCTGATCCAGGACACGAGGGGTGAGGTGGTCCAACAAGTAAGTGGGGCCCAAGCCATATAGGGCTTTAAAGATAATAACCAGCACCTTGAATCGGGCCCAGTAGATTATAGGTAGCCAATGCAGAGAATGAAGCACCAGTGTTACATGCTTCTGGCGGACCTCCTCCACAAGGAGGTGAGCTGCTACATTCTGAACCAGCTGCAGTCTCTGGGTCATCACCAAGGGTAGCCCCACATAGAGTGCATTGCAGTAGTCCAATCTTGAGATGATGAATGCATGGATGATGGTGGCACGATGGGGGCCTGAGATGTAAGACTGAGGGTGTTGGACCAGATGTAATTTACCAAACGCACTCCTTGCCACAGCCGCCACCTGAGCATCCAGGTGGATCTGTGAATTGAGGAGGACCCCCAGACTCCAAATTTGAGGGACACACCCCATCAATGATGGGAGCCTCAATTCCCTCAGCCCTTCCCACCAACATCACCTCCATCTTGTTGGGATTCGGTTTAAGACAGCTCACCCTCATCCAATCCCCCACCCCAGCCAGACACCAGGCAAACACTGAGACTGCCGGGCATGGGTCTGATGAAAATGAGAGGTAAAAGCATACTGATGACACTCAACCTCAAATCCTCTCATGATCTCACCCAAGGGTTGCATGTACACATTGAACAGGAGAGGGGACAAAAGAGATCCTTGCAGAACTCCACACATGAGATCCCAGGGGAATGCTGTGCAATCCTCCCAGAACCACATGCTGAGCTTTTCCAGCCAGGAAAGAACGGAACCATTCAAGAACAATTCCACGCACCCCAGAAAGGTCCCACTGGCAAGTCACTAACATCTTGTGATCAACCATGTCAAAAGCTGCTGAAAGATCTAAAAAATCAAAAGGGTGGACTGACCTTGGTCCAACTCCTGGCGCAGATCGTCAGCCAAGGCCACAGGCACAGTCTTGGTGCCATAGCCTGGATGAAAGCCAGACTGCAAAGGATCAAGGAAACCAATGTAGTTCAGATGCCCCTGGAGCTGCTGGGCCACCACCCACTCAATAACCTTCCCTAAAAAGGTAAGGTTAGAGACTGACCGATAACTGGCAAGGGCATCAATGTCAAGAGATGGCTTCTTGAGCAAAGGTCACACCTCAGCCTCCTTCAGGCACCCCGTGACCTTGCCCTGCACAAGGGAGGCATTGACAACCCCTGCCAGCAATGGCCCCAATGTCTCCTGTCTGGCTTTCACCAGCCAGGATAGGCAAGGGTCACATTCACAAGTCGTGGCCCTCACAGCCCCCAGCATCTCCACCGCATCGGTGCATAATACCTAGTGAAACCGATCCTACAAAACTGGACCAGACAGGGCATTCATAACATCAGGTATCCCTACTGCATGAAGCGTGGCATTGAAGTCATGGTGGATACGAGCAATTTTATCTGCAAACTAGTTGATAAACATGTCACGGTGAGCACTGGAAGATTCCAGTCAGAGAGAGGCCGGACTGACCAGCCCCTTCACCACCCAGAAAAGCTCAGCTGGACATGACTTTGAAGATGATATGATGGTAACAAAGAAACTCCTCTTTGCTGCCTGCATAGCCACAGCATAGGCCTTTAGTGTGGCTCTATGACAGAATCGGTCAGCTCCAGTATGAGTATGGTGCCATCGTTGCAGTGGGGATGGGCAGGCCTAACAGACGTGACCACGGCCATCAGCCTGGATTGACCTAGGTGGGCGGGCATTGGCCCTGGCTGCGTCTCCAAACTTCTGCAGAGGATGGGTCCTGTAGCAGCTGGCAGCCCGCTCTGGTGGGGTTCTATGCAGGCCAACATCTGGCAGTGACAGAACAAATGTGCAGATGATTTCTGGGCCAAAGCAAGCCAATTTAGGCTACTGCCATGTCTGTTTTCATGCAAAGGCTTCAATCCTGAACCCATTGCAGTCAATGGCAAAACTCATTCACTTTTATTGTATCCAGAAACTGTAATCCTTTAACCACTTACTTTGGAGTAGTTAACTGTGACTACTCTCGAGCAAGTTGTTTAGGGACTGCCTCTCTACTTGTACCAATACAACTATACTGGTTATTAGGCAAGTGATTTTTTTTACTAATAAAGTTCCATTGGTTCAGGCTGTATTGTGAATGTGACTCTACTATATAAACTCCTGTGTGCAGTTAGCTTTTACTGTAAATATACTGGTGAAAAATCCATGTGCAGTCAAACCCTAAATCCTTATTTAGGCACCCATAGAAGTAGCAGAAATTAGATCTTCTTTCTTTCTTTAGTTCTTTCTTCTTGGATTTTTCAACTTGTTTAGGTTATTTCATGGGTAAATGACTCAGTATTCTAAATCCTCTTTAATTCTGAATCCACCACATCCACCCAAGGCAAGAAGTGCTGTTGCAGGCAAAGGAGAGGGGGTGCATGTGTAGAGTTTAAGCGCAAATGATTCACAGACTGGGCATTACTTAAACAGTGTGCATGTAATTAGTCATAATCTATCCTTCCTGAAAAAGTAAACTTACATCAGCAGAAACAGAAACTTACATTGATTAAACGATGATATCAGGGCCTGAATCTTTGCAAAATCCTCCAATAGACATGTTGCCCTCTGCTCCCCATTGAAAATCTAGAGTGCATATTTCACCAAATCAGGATCCCTGCTCTATGCCTTGCCTTGCCAATGAAAAAGGCCATGGATATTTTATTTGACAGCTGAGTGAAAAAACGTAACAACACCATGACAACAGTCCTTCTGGCTACATCCCGGGGGTTTGAGAAATGGTCTGAAGAAGGCAAATCATCTATCACAATTGAAGTGACACTAACTAACCAGCAAGAACTTCCGCCTATAGTGGCACTGTTGTAACATGTTGTGCAACTCCTTCAGTAAACACTTCCTTGTGTAGGAACAAGAATAAAGCTGAAGGACTCATTCTTTCCCTTTCACAGTGCAGGTGAAGACGAGGGGAAAGCTGGCACAGACTTTCTCAGAGCAAGGGGGGCGTTCTGCCACTGACTCCACTGAAATGATGAAAGCACTGTTTGTTACCATGTTTTTGCTACTTTCTCAACATCAAGGTAAGATTTTCATTCCTTATCAATGACTGCTAAGAACAGTGCCAGATACGTTTCTGCAAGATATGTGAGCAC
Source organism: Sphenodon punctatus (assembly GCA_003113815.1). NCBI lineage: Eukaryota > Metazoa > Chordata > Lepidosauria > Sphenodontia > Sphenodontidae > Sphenodon > Sphenodon punctatus. The sequence goes on from QEPC01014636.1 coordinate 474,145, forward strand.
TTAATTATTAACAAGTAAATTCCAAAGGGACAGAATGGCATTTCTTATATTCATTCATATGATTTGAAGCCCGTGACATTGCTTAAATTTCCCCCCATTTTTCTTTTACTGCTAAAGATAAATGGATTAAGAACTTCGGAAAAGTAAGATAAAGCAGAGAAACTATTTACCCAAATGCATATTCAGTTATAACCTTCTACTGTTAGTTTTGTGACTGCTACACTTAAAAAAGAAATCAGTGAATAAAAGAAGCATTAAAAGAGATTTACTGGAATGGATAAGCTGTACATAGATTGGCTAACGAGTCAAAGCTAGTTTGTTTCCAGACCAATGAGAAAGCAGATTTTCAACACTTGTGCAAAATTTATGAAAGAATCTTTGAAAGTTGCTTTAATTTGCTACCTTTGAGTGAAACAAGAAACTGCTTCACTAGAACAAAAAAGATAAACCTCAAAATAGAAATGAAATGATAAAGATGCTTAATATCTGTGTCATCAGAGCAATGATATTTTCAGTATTTTTAAGCTTAAAGGGCAGTCCACCACCATTAAAGTCAATGTGAGTGTTGCTATTGACTTAATAGTGAAAGATTGTACCCTGAGAATAAGGGATAAATAAATAATTAGCTATAAAATAGCTTCATGGCATAGTTTAGGTCATTTTCACACAGACACTAACACTGATAAAATAGGTGATACATTTTATTATATATGTTGCAGGGCTGCAAGTGGGCTCTATGGGTGCCTTGCAACATGTATGATAAAATGCAACACCCATATTATCAGTGTTAGAGTGTCTGTGTGAAAAGGGCCTTAGTTTGATATTTCTTTTCCTTTCTTTAATTTTGACCACTCTGTAATGATCAACTTTTCCTGCAGAGAATACACAGACATTTGGATAGATACTTTGCAGATATATATAATGAACATTTGTGCATCTTGTTTCTTTCATCTGTAAGCATCTAGAAAACAATGCAGTGATTACTAGAAGTCAGCATGGTTCTGACAAGAATAAGTCATGTCAGACTAATCTTATCTCCTTTGATTGAGCTAGTTTAGTGGATCATGGGAACACCATGGATGTAATATACCTTGATTTCAGCAAAGCATTTGACAAAGTCCCCCATGATATCCTTGTTGACATGCTGGGGAAATGTGGACTAAATGATAATACCATTAGGTGGATTTACAGCTGGTTAGAGAACCGTACTCAAAGAGTGCTCATCAATGCCTCTTCATCAGTCTGGAGGGAGGTGTCGAGTGGGGTCCTGCAGGGGTCTGTCCTGGGCCTGGTACTGTTCAACATCTTTATTAATGACTTGGATGCGGGAGCAGAGGGAATGCTTACTACATTTGCAGATGATAGAAAACTGGGAGGGATAGCGAACAGCTTAGAAGACAGAAATAAAATTCAAAATGATCTTGATAGTTAGAAAACTGCACTGAAACTAACAAAATTAAATTCAGCAGAGATAAATGTAAAAATCTGCAATACATGTGAAAAGAACCTGGATATTGTAGTTGATCACAAACTGAACATGGGTCAGCAGTGTGATGCAGCTGCAAAAAAAGGCTAATGCAGTTTGAGGCTGCATTAACAGAAGCATCGTTTCCATCATGAGACATAATATTTCCACTCTATTCTTCCCTGCTGGTCAGACCCCATCCGGAGCACCGTGTCCAGTTCTGGGCAATGCACTTTAAGAAGGACATCGACAATCTGGAAGAGGTTCAGGGGAGAGTGACAAAGTTGGTCAGGGGTCTGCAAAGCAAGTCCTGTGAGGAAAGGTTGAAGGAGCTGGGTATGTTTAGTCTAGAGAAGCAAAGACTAAGGGGAGACATGATAGCCGTCTTCCATTACCTGAAGGGCTGTCATAGAAAAGATCACAAAGACTTGTTTTCTCTTGCCCCTGAAACCAAGCCTAGAAATAATGGGCTCAAATTACAAGAAAGCAGATTTCAGTTAAACATTAGGAAGATTGGAAGAACTTCCTAACAGTAAAAGAGCTGTTTGACAGTGGAACAAATTGCCTAGGGAGGTGGTGGGCTCTTCTTCACTGGCAGTTTTCAAACAGAGACTGGACAGCCACCTGTTGGGGATGCTGTAGCTGTGGATTCCTGCATTGAGTAGGGAGTTGGACTAGGTGACCTCCGAGGTCACTTCCAACTCTATGATTCTATGATCACACATGTACATCACATTAAAAAATATACTTTAGCACCAATTGTTGGGACTGTCATAACAGGTCCACCTACTCAATTTTTCCTGCTCAGACAAAACTCATGCCTGAGGCAAAACAAAAATGCACCACACCTTTACATTGAAGAGTTATTTCTTGGAAAATGGGAAGAAACAGAACAAAATGTAACTGCTCATTTTAGACACCCTGACTATTTCAGCAAAGAATCATCAAACTGATGGATGTATACATTCAAAGCCAAAGGTGCTCGAGGCTTAAGGTCATGCTCTGTTTATGTAAACAATTGAATTTAAGCTAGTATGAGCTAAGCAAGTGTGATCTAAACTCAGCCTGCAGCAATAGAGTTAAAATGGTACGCTGTCTTACTCTAGGGCCAAGTTTAAGTCAGATTTAGCTACTTTACCTATGATTTCAAACCACTTACTCCACTGTAGTCCTACTGAAGTCAGTTGGGATTATCCCAGAGTAAGAGGTCTGTGGATGCAGATACACATTTGCTAAGCCTGACCTAGTGTAGGCAAAACCTATGGTGTCAATCTACAGTACATCAGTTGGAAGCTGATTCTGAATTTATGCCCCCTTAATCATCTACATAGAACCAGTACTTCAGCAAGTCATCCCTTTGTGTTTACTTAAAACAATGTAACAAACTAGATCTCACAAGACCAAGGGGAATTATTTGCCAGAGGAAGATCTTTTTAGTTCAGGATTGAGCCCAGGTTAAAAAAAATATATGACTGGATGCAAAGCTGTTTTGAAAATCTGACCAGAGGTAATACCATAGGAGCTGGTGAGTGTTCAGGGCCTTTGAATGCCTGACCATTATTTAGATGCTTAAATGGGAGCCAAGCTCTGAAAATCCTGGTGGTTTTGAAAATTTGGTCCTGTGTATGACATTAAAATCCTGTACAGAGAGATTAAGTGAAGTGTATCATCTTGCACTGTCCCTTTGTTCAGGGATTAATTTCATCCTCACAGTCTCATTTTTAGAGATGCCAATTATCTGCTGCTCTCGATAATTCCAGCTGATGTTTCCAGCAGCAGTTCTGGAAATCAAGCCCTACATTATGTGCCTATTTAGTTGCAGTTGAAAAATTCACCTTTAGTATAACTTTCCCTCAAGATGTTATTCACATCCACACAGAGCAATATACCACATACCCATTTATTCATACAATTGGAAAAAAGCTAATTGGGACAGTTGAGCTAGCTCTTTTGCTACCTCCAGCATGTATAAATATGTGGGAAACAAAGCAATCTATTTCCTGTAAAAAAAAATTAAAAAAAAATACCCCCACCATACAACTCTGCTATTAATGTTGTTGTGTAAAGCAAAGCTGAAACGAGCACTCAGAAAAATGGGTAAACATATTGAATATCCTCTACCTGAACTGAAAATGGAAGTTCAGGTAACAACTGATTTCCACTTACACTTTGCCAGGTATCCAGTTCAGTTATTTCAAGTTTTTTAAAAAAAAAATTATTATTTTGTTATTTTAGCCATTTTGGCATTTTGGCTACATTGTTTTGACAATATTAGCACTGTGGTATGTGCACAATTGCCCAAATGACATAATCGAAATCACACCCCAAAAATTGAAATAACTGACCAAAAAACTGAAAACCCAAAAGAAACATAAATGAAATGCCTGAAAGAGAATGGATATGTGAGTACCTCTTTTGGTAGCTGATATTATTCAGGTACTTGAAGGGCTACCCAAATATTGTATAGTATTCATGAATAATAACCCCACTATCTGTTTTAGCTCTACTGTTATGTATAATTATTATTATTATTATTAACAAACATTTATATAGCGCCAGCAGTGTACCTGGCACTTTACAAAGTAATAAAATAGACACGGTCCCTGCCCCTAGGGCTTACAATCTGAGAGACAGGAGCTGGGGGAGAGACTTAGGAAGGGGAACAGAGGGAGAGACAAGGGGTCTAACATTCATGAAGATGCGAGGTCTCAAGTGCACGTACTTGGCTTGGTTACGATGAGAATGACAGCAGGCAGGTCCATGTTGCAAGGATAAGGGTAAACCGATCGTAGGTATAGGAATAGTGGCTCAGCAGGATAAAGAGTCAGACAGAGCAGAGCGAAAGAGGTGAGTTTTAAGGAGAGATTTGAAGGTATGAAGGGAGGGGGCAAGGCGGATGTGGACAGGGAGGGAGTTCCAGGCATGGGGGGCAGCAAGTGAGAAGGGACGAAGGCGCTTAGGGGAGCAGGGAAGGCGTGGAAGGGTGAGAGAAGGGACAGAGGAGGAGCGAAGTGCACGGGCTGGAGTATGGAGGGCGATAAGTGCAGAGAGGTAGGGGGGAGCAAGGTTGTGAAGAGCTTTATAGGTGAAGACTAGGAGCTTGTGCAGGATTCGTTCAGGAAGGGGAAGCCAGTGAAGCGAAGAGAGGAGGGGCTGCACATGTTAATGTTAATGATACAGTACTGTGTGCTAGGCAGAGATATGGTTTGTGTTGTAGGAAGCTTACAAAATAAGGGCTTAGTAATGCAAGCTGCTGAGGAATTTGTACCGATCCAGCAAAGCACTTAGGGCGTTTTTAGAGAAGCCTCACCTGAGAGAAACAAACGCACACACGCAAGGGGGGAGGTAGAAATTCACCCCCGCTATTGAAAGTCAGCTGGAAGCCATTGGAAACAGCTGGTGCCAGGGAACTCGCGCATTCTTGGAGACTGAGACTTGTAAATTCTTGATATTGGGGTTTTACAAGTCCGGGTCTCCAAGCATGTGTGAATTTCCCAATGCCTACTGTTTCCAATGGTGCCTGGCCAACTTCTGGTAGTGGGGGTAAATGTCTACCCTGCCTCTGCATGAGTTTGTTTCTCCCAGACTCAGAAGTCTGTGAGAAACAAGGGCTCTTCTACAAACTCCCTTAAACAGCACGCGAGTAGACCCACACCTTGCAGCTAAGGTTGTGCTTAAATCCTTTGCTGGACTGAGTCAGCGGAATTGGCATCACACGAGGTCTTTAATTATGCTATGATTAATGGAAGCCTCCCTGCCCAGGACAACACCACAGCTCGTGTTTCAGTGTAAGTGGATGATTAAGTCTCATTCAGCTCAGTGGGACACAAACACAGACTTCAGGTTAAATTCTGAAGGACTAGCCTGGATTGGACCCTGATACATGATGTAGGGAAGGGTTGCAAAATACTATAGAGTGTGTCAAAACAATCAGATTAGTCAGATGAGGTCAGTGTGCAGCATGACGATTAACTCAGGGTATTTTGATTTATTTGGGACATATTACAGCTAACACAAATAGCCACCACTAGGTTACAAACGGTGAAATCAAATGAGACAATAGCCTACAGAAGTCCGTGTTTAGCCTGTACAGTCCATACATAGCCCCCAATATCATATTTAACACTTCCAATTTAATAAACGGGCAGCCCCCTGCTTGTATTTCATGTCCTTGTGGTAACTTCCACCAGTGGCGCCAGCAATCTGCCTCCCCAGCAGGTGCCTCTCAGTTGAGAGGTGGGGAGGAAAGCTGAGAGTGGAGGGAGATCTCTAGTGCACCTCTCAGATGAGAAGCAGCTGTAGGGGAGGGAGATTGCTACAACTCTCAGCTGGCCCGGTGCCGTAGGTGACATTCTATGGTGCTGGCAGGCCTGGATGCCTGTGAAGCTGCAGGTGAAACTAACTGAGGACACACGGATATGTGGGTGCCCATTAGCCCTGACTGGCCCGCATGGTGGACCCACTCAACCATGATGTCCCTGGACTCCTCAATGTGTGGCGGCTCTGTGGTGATCATGTGGAAACCACGTAGCAGACACCTAATAGATGGGTAGGCAGAAATATGCCTGGTGAAGGCTAATGCAGACTATCATCTCGCTTGATTTCACCCGAAAGTTTAAAAACTGTCAACCTTAAAAGTGAATCTGAAAGAAGAAATGACATCTTAAAAATGACGTGAGAGTCAGTGTAGCCTAGTGGATAAGGTGTTAGACTTGGACCAGGGAAGTTAGTGTATTCAGATATCATCTAGGTCATGAACTCATGGGGGTGGCCTTACGTAAAACAGTGTGTCTTAGGCCACTTTCAGACATTTCCCCCCTCCCCCGTGCATATTCTGGCTGCGGGGATTGGCCGGTCTGAAGCACACACACATACACCCCGCGTGGCTTTGTCGGCAGACATACGCAGGAATGCAGAGCTCGGTTTCCTGCTCTGCATTCCTGTGCATGTTTGCCAGCAAAGCCGCTCCCGGGGGAGGGGCAGCTTTCAGACTGGCAGATTCCCGCGCATATTCTGGCTGCACATTCGCCCCCGCAGCCAGAATATGCATGGTGGGGGGGGACGTCTCCCTCAGTTTCCCATCTGTAATATGGGAATAATAATAATAACTAGACTGAAACTCGATCTCAATTTTTTCATGATTCTTACTGAGAATCATGGTTCTTGACTAGTTTTTTTGCAAGAATCAATAATAATAATAAAAAATCCCAGTTCTCAACACTTTCTTGGTCAATACTTCTTTTTTTGATACACCGTTTATTTACCATTTCCATTTACAATAAGAAATGGTGACTTCTGAGTCTGGGAAAAACAATTTGCATGGGGGAGCGGGGGGTGTTAGATGTTCACTCCCATTACCGAAAGTCGGCTGGGTGCCATTGGAAACAGCGGGCACCAGGGAACTCACGCATGTTGGGAGATCTGGACTTGTAAAACCTCGATATGTGGGTTTTATAAGTCCTGATCTCCAAGCATGCACATGTTCCCCGGCACCCGCTGTTTCCAATGGTGCCTATTTGACTCAGACTATTTCTCCCAGGCTCAGAAGTCTGGGAGAAACCCTGTCTCATCTAAAAATGGCCTAAAAGACAGATGAAATTTAATGTGGATAAGTGCAAAGTGATGCATATAGGGAAAAATAATCCAAACTGTATGTGTACAATGTTGGGTTTTAAATTAGGAGTTACCACTCAGGAAAAGGATTTTGGCGTCATTGTGGACAATACATTGAAATCCTGTGTGTGGTGGTGGTCAAAAAAACAAACAGAATGTTAGGAATCATTCAGAAAGGGAGAGAATAAAACTGAAAATATCATAATGGCTCTATATAAATCTATGGTATGATCGTATCTGGAATATTGTGTATAGTTCTGGACACCCCCAAAAGACGTTACAGAATTAGAAATTTCTCAAAAAAAGACACTGTAGAACTAGAAAAGGTACAGAGAAGGGCAACAAAAATGATCACAGGTATGGAACGGTTCTCATATGAAGATAGGCTTGAAAGGTTGAGGTTCTTCAGCTTGGAGAAGAGATGACTGAGAGGGGATATGATAGAAATTTATAAAATCATGAGTGATGTGGAAGACATAAATAGGGACCATTAATTTACCTTCTGTAAGAGAACTAGAACAAGGGGACAATCCATGAAATTAACTGAGAGAAGCTTTAAAACAAATAAAATAAAGTATTTTTTTCACTCAGCGCACTATTAACTTGTGGAATTTATTGCCATAGAAGGAAGACTCCCTTCTAGCTCTCCTTCAGCCCTCCCATAAGTACAAGTCACTCCAATAGAGGAAGAGAAAGGGTTATAACTATCCCCAATTGCATGCTTATCAGCAGAGATGGTCAGATGTACAGCAGGTAGTATGTTGCAAGATCCCAGCTGCCCAGTCCTCATCCTTATGATAGAGCTGTGCATTTGGATTTCGATAAAACCCAGATAAATGCAAACAAGACCGTTTTAGGTTCCATATTCAAAACACAAATACTGGGGTTGTGTATTTGTGTTCTGAGTGAACACAACATTTTCTGGAAAATGTGGTATCTGAGGTCTCAAACTGGGCCCCCAAACTGCAGCACATATCCAGCTCAGAGCCAGGCTGCTCTGACTCTCAGTTTAGCCACCTGCTTTGGGATCCTGTAGTGATTCCTCCTCACCTGCTGGGGCTGCTGCTTTCATAGAACTGCAGTCTCCAGTACTTGCAGCCAGCTCCAGTTCAGTGGAGACCAACTAAGCCAGGGGAAAAAATTGTGAACCCCCAAACCAGCACCCGCCCCCTCCCAACAAGTGGCAATCCTGAGGCAGTCACATGTCCCATTCCCCCTCCCCAAACCAACAACTTCCCCTGAACTACCAAGTCCCATGCCCCCTCCTCCTTTCCCAAATCAGCTTCCCTAAGCCAGCAAAACCCTATAAAACATATCCATGTCCTGTTGCTACCTCCTAATCTAACAGTCTCTCCACCAAGCCAGCCTTATTCTCAATCTTCCCCCAAACCAGTATCCCCCTTTTAAAAATAGTAGGAGACTTAGCAGCAGTTTTAACCATATTTTTCTTTATTTATAGGTCTGTCAAATTGGCAGAACCTCACTGCACTTCTGTGCCAAAATAACCTATACGCAGGGCCCCATGTTTGTTGTGTTTTCCACATTGACAGCAATGGGGAAAATGCAACGAACATGGGCAAAGATACAAATAAGCATACATACTAAAACACTGGGTGTTTTTAAACAAGTGTCTCCCTGTCCATTACCCACCCATCACCCACCCATCATGTATATTGCAAGGTCACATTGGCACCCTATGCAGCCCTGAAACATGCATGATGAGCAGGTAATGGGTGGGGAGGTGCTTACCTAAAAACACCCATAAATACAGATACAAATACAAATATTTGACACTGTGTGCAACCTTCCTTATCGGGGTGTGCACCAGGGCCCCATGTCAATTTTCATTATATTTTTGTTAATAAAATCTGTTGTGTTCGTTTTTGTTAATAACAAAATGTCATTTTTCATTATTATTGTTATTGGTATAGGTATCGGTACCAATTTCAAATGAAGATTTTATTTTTCAATTTCATGTGCCAATGAAGAATTAGTGTCAGAAGTTGAACTCCTTCCCCTTTGCATTGTGATAAAGAAAGAACTGCACACAATAATAGATACTGTACACAATACATAGTTATATATATATATATATATATATATATATATATATATATATATATGAAGGAAAACTCAGAGGTATATCTACTATGACCCTTTTTACACAGACGCTCTAACACCCATAAAATGGATGTTACATTTTATTATACATGTTGCAGGGCACCACGGCAGCCAATCACCATGGGCCTTGTGCACACATGATGCCTCCACCCAGTTCCTCTGGGTGGAGGTGGGTGTTGGCCGGTGGGTGGGGATCATTTCCCTGAGTGGAGATGGATGGGGCCGTCTGTGTAAACGCCACTTTCGGTGGATGTTGGTGAGTGTTTTCTCCCAGCCAACACCCATCTCCACCCACACCCACCCACAGAGCAACGGATGCCACTGCCAGTTTTTGTGCATACCCCTACTTCCTTTCAAGACAGGAGAGACAGCGAGCTGTAGTTCAGTCCTTTCTAGAGCTACGTTTGAGTCCGCTCTCCAATCTCCACAACAGAACACACAGCTTTCCGGGTGAACCCTGACCCTTTCAGCAGACCTCTCACTCTGGGTATTTTCAGATGTGACGAGATCACGCTCAACCACGGTGGATTCCCACCAGGCATGAAAGGTCTCATCACTTCTGAAGGGGGAACGGAATTCCCAGATGTTCACCCCCATCAATCACGGCGGGGAATCACATTCGCCCCGGTGGGGCCGGCCCCGATCGCGTGGTGAATGTGATTCCCTGCCATGATGAAGGGGCCCATCCCGTCTGGACAGCTACCACAGCCTGGAATCTGCGGCGGGATTCTGGGCTGTGGTCAATTCAGGCGGGTGCTGTGGCTGCATTGGCTGCGGCGCCCGCCCGTCTCCCCAGAGGGCAGGCGGCAAGGGAGCGGGGGGGGGCGGGACCATGTGGCCGCACATTGCGCCACACAGCCCCGTCCCCTCCCCGATTCCCTGCCGGGATCAGCCGGCACGTCTGTTGGACGTGCCGGTGTGATCCCGGTGGGGACTCCCCACGGTGATTCTGTGACGGGGCGACTAGCGCCCCGTCACGTCTGAAATCACCCTCTGAATCAGCACAATGGGTGGCCACAGTGAGCATATTGCAAAATGTGCTCGCAGTGTGTCTACAAGCTGATTAACAGTGTGTCTCACTAGTTGCTTAATTGCTTTCCTTTTATCTGAGCAGAAGAGCTAATTTGGTGGATAATCTGTTTCCAGAAAAAAGCACTGTCAGTCACCCACTCATTATTACCAAAGTTTCATAGCCTTAGGGAAGTTGTATCTGATCTGTTCTAAATCTATTGTTAGTCTTCAGAGTAATCCATATGAAACATTTACTCATGAGAGTATAATAGCTTGTAATAGCTGAGCTATGCTGGATAAAATAGTCATATCCTACAGTCTGATATCCTAGTGTACAAGCACCTGAGCTTGATGTGTGGGAGGAATGAGGTGCATAGTGTAGTAGTTAGTACAATGCCTAGTCATCTGGACACCTGGGTTTATTCTCAGTTTTACCCAAGGGTCTACTTAAAGGGTGTCTCCACTAGGAAAAAGGTGTGTTTTAGTGTGAACTAAAATCTTAAAGTATTTTGAGCTTAACCTGGGCAAGCTATACACAGAATGAGTTAGGTGGATGAATTAACTGTCTTGCTCAATCTTAAATTCAGTGTATTATTATTATTATTATTATTATTATTATTATTATTCCTGGCACTGAACAATCATGAAGGTCAGGAGGAAGGGCGGAAAACCTACATGTGTGGGGAGGGACTTCCAGGCATAGCGAGTAGCATGGGAGAAGGGACTAAGATAGCTTAAGGAACAGGAGACTCTGGGGCAGGTGAGGGTGGTGGTGGAAGGAGAGGAGGAGTAAAGTTCCCAGGTAGTCAGGTAGCAGGAAATGAGGGCAGAAAGACAGGGAGGAGGAAGGCCATGAAGAGCCTTGAAAGTGAGGACAAGGAGTTTGTGCTGCATGTGAAGAGGGAGAGGGAATCTGTAGAAGGAGCAGAGAAGGGGTTGGATATGATCAAAGCGGTGGGCAAGGGGGATGACCTTGACAGCCTGAGGGTCTTAACACACAAGTCATTGCCCCACTTTTGACCATGTTAGCCCAGATTCACCGGCTAGTGTGTCGTGGGGCCACCAGATATTCACCCGAGGGAAAATGAATTTGGGAATTTATTATATCAGCTCTAATGTATGGTATGTAAGAAAGTTCCTAGTGTTCCTGGCAAGCTAGGGAGAGATCTGAAATTCCTTCTTTAGGTTTTCTGCTAATTCTTTCTCAGAAATATTCTTAGTTAATCCTCCTGCCATAAACATGCTTTCATCTATTATACTGGGGCATATGTGATAGAAAGAAACTTTTTATCACATATTGGATCAGAGAGTCCTTGGGGCCAAATCCAAAGGCCTTTGAAGTCATTAGACAGAGTCCTATTTAATTCAATGAGACCTGGCCCTTTAGATCAGTCAGATCCAGGCACTGAATAATAGAAGCTAGAAATGAACAGGAACAAGTGGGCTAGTGAATTAAACTCCCTGGAAGAGAAGGGAATGGTCACTCAGGGGGTTGCACATGTTACCAGGGGGTAGGGTGGGCAACTTTAGTGAAGGCAACTGCGGCCCTATACTCATGGAAATTTGCACATGTAAGAATGTGCTATTCCGCAGGAAATTTGCACATGTAGGAATGTGCTATTCCATTTGTTGTGGTCTCAAGTGGAGCCTGTGGGTGGTGGCTGTGGGGGGGCATGGAGCCACCATGAGCTCTGGGGGGCTCCTCTCTCATGTGTTAACACACATAGTGTTGAATAGAAGAGAGAGGGTCAAGGTGAGAGAGGGAAAGGTCATTAAGGAGGAGGCTGAAGTAGTTAAGGTGAGAGATGATGGCTATTTTTACATGGTCCCTTTTTACACAGACACTCTAACACCCATAAAATGGGTGTTACATTTTATTATACATGTTGCAGGGCACCACTGCAGCCAATCACCATGGGCCCTGTGCACACATGATGAACGGACGCCACTGCCAGTTGCTCCGTGGGTGGGTGTGGGTCGAGATGGGTGTTGGCCGGGAGCAAACACTCACCAACACCCACCGAAAGTGGCGTTTACACAGACGCCCCCACCCATCTCCACCCAGGGAAATGGTCCCCACCTACCAGCCAACACCCATCTCCACCCAGAGGAACTGGGTGGAGGCATCATGTGTGCACAGGGCCCATGGTGATTGGCTGCAGTGGTGCCCTGCAACATACATAATAATTCTCTGTGTAAAAAGGGCCATGGATGGACCCACCCACCACCACTGAGTGTTCTGGCGGGTGTGCAGTGGGGGGGGCGTCAGTGTAAATGGGCCGGGGGTGGGTGGGAGGATGGGTATGCACTGTGTGTCCACCCGTGTGAACACCACAGGCGGTGTGCGCGCGCTACTGGCACACACCCATCACCAACCCATCTATCTACACCCACAAAGCCATCCAGAATAACGGAAGAGGCTCTGTGGGTGGAGGTGGTTGGAGATGGGTGTGCATCCATGTAAGGCCCTTTTCATACAGACACTCTAACACGGATAAAATGGGGGTTACATTTTATTATACATGTTGTAGGGCTGCAGGTGTGCTTTATGGGTGCCCTGCAACAACATGTATATTAAAATGTAACATCCATTTTATCCATGTTAGAGTGTCTGTGAAAAGGGTCTAAAAGGACACCCACCCACCTCCACCCACCATGCCAGCACACTCATCCCCCCACCCACCCTGTCTATGTAAATATGGCTGACTAGAGCATGAACCAATTTAGCACTGTATATTCTAGGATTTTAGCTGATGTTTCTCTGAGAAACTAAGAACACATCTCCCTCCACCCCCCTTAGTGATATGTTTTCTATGTAACCTTGTGCAAACCATTTAGCTTCTCTATGCTTCGGTTAACCTATCTGCAAAACAGGAATAATTAACTTTAGGTCACAGGGTTGAATTAATTTTGCTTGTAAAAACATTTTCAGATCTTTAGATGAAAAGTGAGTCATGAGCACATTACTGTTATTCCTGATGATATTATTTATGGTATTGTGCCTACTTTTTGCATATTATTTCATCATTTAGCATTATTTCTCCTAGAAGCATTGACGTGAAAAATCAAATTGATTTTTAAAGTGTTTTCATAATTAGACCAAACTCTCCAATTAAATTGTTATTTCATAACCCCTCCAATTAAAAAGTGGGAGCAAATGACTGAAGAAGACAGAAGAAAATAAGAGCAATGGAGATTAAAAAACACCTGTAAAAGCAGAAGGAAAAAAGTTTCTTTCTATTAAACATTCTCCAATAAAATATAATAGATGTGAGCACGGGCATGTGTTGCCCAGGCTCTTGAGTTTGAGGTCTAGGTACATTACACATATTAACATATATAGAGTGATTGATTAAGATTGATTTATAATGATGTACTAATGTTAGTTGCTTGATAAGTGAGTGATTAGCTTTGAAGTAGAAGTTTTATATATTTAGAGAATTTGGTACCATCTGGCATGATAAGACAGGATGAGCAAGGGCGAGATGACCTGGACTATAACTTTAAAAGATCTTGTTAGTCCCAAACAAGGATAACCGCAAAATTGTAGCAATGTTGGTTAATTCCATTGATGTAGGTGTGCGCGTCAATTGAATTTAGCCTTATTACTGATTAAGATTAATTCAATTTTATTGAAGCAAGTAATATCCTGGGTGGATCAGGAAGGACAGTTAAAAAATCCTTTAAAATGATGAAGAGGTGAGATTTTCCATCTTCATCTTTTTCTTTCCTCCTTTCTATTTCCTGGTTATCCTCTAACCACCTTGTCTTACACTTCTTGGTCTGGACCTGATCAATATCTACATCCATCCAGGAGCTGTTCTCACTGAATGGAGGGTAGTTATAACTTAGTTCATTAAGGAATGAATAGAAGGCCAAGTGTAGTTTTTAGACCAGGAACAGATAACATTTCCGAGTACTGGGAACAATTATATGCTAGATCATTGCTTTTAAGAATAAATGTTTTGATTGCTTGGATATCTATAACTGGAGTAATCATTTATGCAATTGTTGACTCCTATTGGGGACTTTATTTGATAATCACGAAAAAATAAAATATCTGCATATTACTCAATGCTGTCCAATGTCTCTGTATTAAATTAGTTGTTATCCAACAGGAGAACCCATTAATAATTAATTTATAATGTTTTGAATATTCTAAATCTAGAATTGAGCCTCCAGAATAATTGATCAATAGTCCTGTTGGTAACAAATTGGTGTCAGAAGTGGGATTGTCCTGGGAAATTTATTTCCTTTGGGATTCATTTTTCCTTGGGTAATTCCCATACAGAGACATTTGAAAGACTGAATGAATTTTCCCACTCTGGGTATTTTCAGACATTACGAGATCATGCTCAACCACAGTCAATTCCCTGTGGTGGGGAATGGTCCCATAACGTCTGTTGGGGAACCGGACGTTCCCCCCCAGATGTTACCCATGCTCAATCCCTGCCGGGAATCACATTCACCATGCAATCGGGCTGAACCTGTGGGGCCGATGCCGATCGCGTGGTGAATGGGAATCCTGGCGGGGATGAAGGGGCTTGTCATGTCTGGATGGCGATCATGGCCCAGAATCCCCACCAGGATTCCAGGCTGTGGTTATTTTGGGCGGGTGCTGCGACTGCATTGGCCGCGGTGCCCGCCTGTCTCCACAGAGGGCGGGTGGTTGGGGAGCGTGGGGGGGCGGGGCCGTGCGACCTCACGTTGCGCCACGTGGCCCCGTCCCCTCCCTAATTCCCCACCGGGATCCGTCGGCACGTCTGTTGGCCGTGCCAGAGTGATCCCGGCAGGGAATCTCAGAGTTATTTCCGTGCTGGTGTGAATGCCGCCCCGTCACTTCTGAAATCACCCATTGTTGCTGTTTCTGGTATTCCTTGCCCTTTCTATTGTGTTAGTTGTTTTGGTGATCGTGGTGTGTGCTCTGCTGAAAAAAATCAATTCAGATGACTCTCTGGCTCCACACATACAGGTTGCTACACCTGTCTCTGGAGCTCGCAGACAGTGTTTCTGAATTTTCAGCACAACTTTTTCCTTCCCTTTTTGTTTTTGTTGTATGTACTTGAAAAAAGTTTCTATTGGGGTTTTTAATAATAAACAAATAGTAAATAAATACTTTTGGACCCAAGGAAAAGTAAGTCCTTGCAGTAAGGCATTTCCCACCATTCCCACCTTTTACTGGCTTAAATAACCATTCCTTGTAGGATCCAACAGGGAACACAAGTTCAGGTCACTCGAGGTTTGCCCTGTTGGCGGCCTGTGTGGTGCGACGGTGCCAATATAATATAATATAATAAATATAATATAAACAATAGAAACGAGTTTTTAAGTCCTTGAGAAAATTCAAGGCTTTCTTTGTTCTTTTCAGAAAGCTGGCAGTTCAGAGGAATTTGGCAGAGGAGAGAGCGAAAGAGTGAACGTTGTTTTGTCATTATTGATTACTGTGAATTAACTTGACTTGAATAACAGACATAGTATTAGGTGCATCATGGCAGAGAAATTGGTGATTCCCAAAACAGTTGCTCTATTTGAATTTTGTGACACTTTGATTGAAAAGAAAGCACCATTTCCCCCTGAAATGGTTTCTTTGGAGATACAGGAAGCCCCTCAGGGCATAGTTAATTCTGTTTTTGCTGCACATTCCAAAATCAGTATAAAACGAAATTGGTAATGGCAATATAGTGCTTGCAACGATGCAACAGAGCCCTGAGACAGAAATTAGTGGGTAAAATTCATGCGATTGAAAAATTAGTGAAGGAAGCAGGTGACAGACGTGAAGAAATTCAGGGATAAATGTTTTGATTGCAAAGCTCCAGGCTAAGAATAAAGGACTGAAGGAGAATATGCTAACTTTGGTGGACACCAGGCTAAGGAGTATGCAAGTTTCTTTAAGGAACAGTTTCAATATTGGATGGCAAAGGCACATAAGTTTCGTGCTTCATATGAGAAAACGAAACAGCAGCATGAGTAAGCAGTAAAAACACTCAAGAGTGTAATGTTTCAGAATGAACGGTTGGCAGAGGACACTAATTTGATAGAGCTCCCCACAGTTAGTGTGGATGGAACTGAAGCTGAAATTTCTCAAAGATTTAGGGAATTAGGTTTACCTGATAATTTGGAGGACTTGTCGATTGTAGATGAAGAGGATAGTTCAAGAGATCAGGATGAAGGTTCTGATTTTCAAATGGCAGTTATTGATCCTCCTAAACCAGCAGAAAGATTGAATCCTCCTCGGGCATGTAAAAATGCAATGCTGGTGGGAGGATTAATTAATTAAATATTGGAAATTAATATTTCTATGAAAGAATTAGCTGAAAACCTAAAGAAGGAATTTCAGATTGTTCCCTGGCTTGCCAGGAACACTAGGAGATTTACTACATACCATGTTTAGTTTAGTTTAGTTTAGTTTAGTTTAAACTAAACATACCATGTATTAGAGCTGATATAATAAATTCCCAAATTAACTTATTCATCATTCTGTGACAGACCCTGGTGATCATTAACTTTACAGAATCGGCTAACCTGATCTAGAGATAACCTGCCAGTTGCAAAATTGTGATTGCAAAGGTTCTGAAAATCTTCAAAATCTGCCCCCCTGGATTTTCAAGAAGACAGTGATTGCAGGAATAGGCTCTGCACTGACTTGCCTATGGAATGACAACTCAGCAGACCATTGTGCCGTTTGGAAACGGTAAAATTTTAAAAACAACAACAAACCATTTCTGTTGACCAGATTTTTTCCCTCCATATAGGTAGAGCAACAAAGGCATTACCTGGGGTGAAGGACTATGAGGTGGTTTATCCGCATAAGCTTCATGCATTACACAAAAGAGACGTAGGAGGAAACCAAAGCCCCAGCCAGAAGGTAAAGAAGGAAGTGTCTTTTATTGGCTTATTTGTGGGTGGAAGGTCTCATATTGGAACAGAGAGTCCTTGGGGCCAGAGCCAAAGGTCTGTGAAGTCATTAGACAGAGTTCTATTTAATTCAATGAGACTTGGCCCTTTAGATCAGTCAATCCAGGCACTGGATATCAGAAATTAGAAATGAACAGGAACAAGTGAGCTAATAAATTAAACTCCTTGGAAGGGTTGAGAATGGTCACTCAGGGGACTTGCACATGTTACCTGGAAGGGGCGGGGGGGAACTTCCGTGAAGGCAATTGTGGTTCTATTCTCATGGGAATTAGTGCATGTAGGAATAAGAACACTTGCTCATGACTGGGTCCCCCCGATGTAGCTCCTACAATCACGGGTGTTTTCACTTGGTTTTGTAGGAGAAAAGTGGAATAGCACATTCCTACCTGTGGTAATTCCCATGAGAATAGAGCCATGATTGCCCTCCCAGAAGTTCTCACCCCACCCCAGGTGACGTATGCAAGCACCTCAGTAAAGACACATGTAGTAGGGTGAGACAGAGTGTTCTAAGTGCACTTTCTCCAAGGGCCTGCTTGCCCTAATGGGTGAGATTACCAGAAGCCCAGGAGGGAAGACTGATTTGCATCATGATGTGTGCTTCAGGAGGCCTGAAAGCCCTAACATATAAATCTGAGCTGGGAACCTAGATGAGGGTGGGATGGGGAGGAAGAGAGGGAGAGGATGAGGATGAAGAAAATTGTAGGAAGTTGTTTCCAGGTCATGGAAGGGCAAGGGCAAGGGCCAGGCATGAGCTCCCTGAAACAAGAGAACACAGACTTGCTTGTTAATTGACATTGTGAGACTGATCCCAAGGCCAGGTTCTTGGCTGAGTGGCCTCCTGCTATCAGCAGGGAAGTCTCAGAAGATTGTGTGCTGTGAACAATAAAGTGACTGAGATCTGCAAGTGTATGGTGTACTATTGTTAGGGAAACTATCAGAAACATGTGGCATGGACCAAAGCAGCAGTGTATGGGCTGGTTACAGTAGATTATGTAATGACAGTGAGAGCTTTGGAGTAGGACCCAAAGTTACCACATAGGGTGTCTTTAGACGGACCCAGGGCTGGCCACCCCTGGACTTGCTCCAGGAGTGGCCAGCCCTGCGTCCCCCATGTGCAGCCTCACCTGCACCGGGTTTATGGACCCAGACGTTGCCACACCTTGCAGTCCACCCATACAGCACCTCCCTCCTACACACCATAAAGTTACAGGCGGGATACCCACTGCTGTAGGCTGCTATCCACAGCTCTGTGGCATCTGCAGTTCTATCTTCCAGGATGTGCTGGAGCACTGCTAACGGGGCTGGAGCGGTGCCTGCTCCACTTCTTCTCCGCCTGCACATCTTTACACAGACAGCCCACTGCCTCCACCTCACACCCAGGCAGCCTGTCTGTGCTGGGGAATGGTAATTGTTTCTAATAAAGTCACCAGTGCTTTCCTTCAGGTATAATAGGTGAACAGCCACAACAGGTTACAAAATGTAAATGTGTTCGGTGAGTCCCCTCTTAGCTGATGCACGTATAGAGTGTTCAAAAATGTGATGGGGGCCTGGTTGATCCCACTCTAGCTTGATTGGACTAATGCTGACCCTGCACGTTTGTTCCAGATGTGGGTCCAGTTCAAACCCCAGTAGAGTTGGTGGATGGGCCAGAAACATGGCCCAACCCTGTGAGCCGCCCAGGTGGACCAGAGTGGGCTGAACTGGGCAGGCCCATCTGTTTTCATTCCTGCCCAGCCCAGCGTGGAGGATCACTAGGGCAGCCAGTCATGGTTACCTGTTATTGGCAGCCATGGCTGTCTGTCATGGTGGGGGGCAGGGTTCTTGCTGCAGTGCAGGGGGGAGCAGGCCATGTGTTCCTGCCTCCAGAGCTCACCTGGCCAGGGGTTGTCCTCCCCACTCCCAGGAGGGATGACGACAGCGCTGACACATTTGTGATGAACATCCATGGTTATTGATAGCACAAACCAATTCATAATTCAGCACTAGTGGGGGATATTTGCTGAAAAGTTGAGCTGAGTGAGTTCAGGAAAACATTGGTTCGGCATCCCCTTGCACTCTGGGGATGGTTTGAATAGAGCTGAACTTTGTAGCTCAAATGTGAACTAAGCTCCAGCATTTCCCCCTGCTTCCACTTTGGATGGAAACAACTTGTTTCACTGGCTAGCACATGGAAGTTAAGGAACCAAACAGCTGATGTTCTTTTCTTGACTCAGCAGCTGCCTGATGTCCCTTCTCAGAGTCTTGTTTTCACAGCTGTAAAATGTGATTACAATATTTACCCTCCTTTATAAAGTAATTTGAGAACTATAATTCAAGAATCTGATTCAGTTAATCACTTTTAAGCATTTGCTTTACTTTAAGCATATAAGTAGCCCCATCGATTTTAACTGGGAATTATATGCATAAAGTTGACTCTCGTGCTTTGCTGAATGAGGAAATTATTCATACTTAGGCCCTTTTCAAATGAATGCCCCCCCCCCCTCGCCCACATGTGTGGGGTGGGGTGTCATCTGTTTGAATGCCACAGTGGGTGCAGGGGGATGGGTGGTGTCCATGGGATTGCCGCGATCAGTGGGTGTGTGGGTGTGCATGCTTCTACATAACACTCATCTCCACCCACCTCCACCCATCACCCACGCATGGAGCAACAGGTGCCAATGCCAGATGCTCTATGCATGGAGGTGGGTGGAGGTCCGTGGGAATGCACCTCCACGTACCGCCCACCCACTGCGCCACCCACCCATCCCCCCACGCACCTGCGCCCATTTGAAAAGGACCTTAAGCAGAAAAAGTCAGGAGTGGATGCATAGTGTAGTATCCAGGGTGTTTTCTTGGACCTTTGGAAACCTGGGTTCCCTTTTCTCTGCTACACTCTTCTTCTATGATCATGGACAAATCACATAGGGTGCTTTCAATTTTTATGTTAACCCAAATGTGCGTTCATGGCTAGTTATGTGCCAAATCTGGAGCAGTTGCTCCTGAAAATCTGGAGCAGTTGTCCATGTTCTGGCTCCTAAATAGCCAATGTCACATGTGCATGACTCCTGCTCAACAGACCCAGCCCCTTTCAAGTGAGTGTTGGAGCTGGCATGGATGTCAGTGGACTAGAGGCAGCTGCAGCGGATCAACTGTTAAGCAGTAACTGTGGCTTACTACCAAAGAGCTAATATGTGGCTTCAGTAGCAGCAACCTCCTGAGTTCAGTCATATCAGTTCAGTTATTGTTGTGTTTTTATGCTGTTCACCACCCTGAGCTGCCAAATTGCAAGAGGATGCAGGATAGAAATGTTTTGTAAATAAATAAATAAAATAAATAAATAAATAAAGATCAGCCCTAGCCCCAGCTCTGATGTCTTCTTGGCTAGGGTTGGAATGGGTGTTACTGCAGGCAGTTTGAGGGCACTGCCGTGTGATCAAATACACGTGTGAAATGCCACCTATGGAATTTTAGACATGCGACATTGCATACTCTTGCTAAGATGTGGAAGTCTTTCTGTACCTTAGTTCCATCATAATACAATGGGGGTAATAGCACTTTCCTACCTCACAGGAGTATCGTGCAAATGAGGATTGCAATACCACATGAGACGAGTGGGTGGGCGAGGGAAGGGCGTCTGTATGACCGCCGGTACAGGTGGGTGAGGGTGTGTGCGCGCTCCTGCACTTTACCCACCTCCACCCATCTACACCGATTCCCCACGCACAGAGGCACTGGAGAAAATGGAGGTGCCTCTGTGCATGGAGATAAGTGGAGGTGGGTGGGCATCCATGTAACGGGCTGTGGCCTCCCAGCATGGCCTCCACCCATCCACCCCGCACCACTGGCCTGTTTGAAAAGGGCCATAGATAGAACTGCCTTTGATTGGGCTGGATTTGGCATGTGCTTCAGTTTTGATATCTCTCTCTCCCTAAAGTCGATAGTGAAACATACCTTAGAGAAGAGAAGTGAGCTTCCAGAATTCAAAATTATTACCTTCATTTAAAAATTGTTGTTTTGCTTTGAATTTCAGGATGGATTTCAGGGTTTTGTATTATGTCAGACATAGCTGTAGCCCTCATTCTAATCCACTTTCTAACACTCTTAAAAATTTGCAGGGACCGTACGAAGACACCATGCAATATGAAATTAAAGTCAATGGGGAGAAAGTGGTGCTTCACTTAGAAAAAAATAAGTAAGTCCAACTCCTTTCCTCCTACATTACCCTTCTTTCTAGTTATAGCAATGATTGCTGGGTTGAAATGTTCTGTGTACTCAGGCACCATAGTTATATTAGCATTGGAGTGGAATTAAATCTGGTCTATCTGTATCAGTCACTAAATCTTTCTGTGTCTGCTGTCTCTTTGATTCAACTCTCATGGCTGAACAACATGCCAAAACAGATAATCTCAGTGCCTCTGTGGCTAGGGGAATTGAAAAAGGTTGGAAACCTGTCCCGACTGGTGGTAATTGCATCATCACACATGATTCAGCCACCATTTTTGTTTTTGTTTAAAGTGTTTGGGTGGGTGGGTGTGTGGAGCCCATGATAGGAATCTGGAAGTTTCAGCAGCAAATGTAAAGGGGTGTTGTGGTGGGGGAGGCAGTAGGGGCAGAAGGAATTTCTCCTCAGAAAATCAAGAGGCGGAGGCCTCTTCTAGCTGCCCGTCATTATATCACTTTCTACCAAGGTACAAAAACATACATTTAATGGATTCAATCAAGTTTAATACTGCCCATGAGTGATGTTATTCAATAACCATATGATAATAATTAGGGCATTTTAGTAATTCTGATACCAGTTTGAATTAAATTGATTTTAAGGCACCATTTTTTTCATGGTTTCCTCTCAGGATATCACCACAAGCAGGGACCTGTGCTCACTGTGTTTTCTCATTGGCGGCAATGGGGAACACAGTGAACATCAGTTCCTGACTACAAGGCAGAGGATAGATGGATAGAAAAATATAGGGATGGGCGAACAGGTTGCGGTTCGGGTTCGACGGTTTGGTCTGGTTCGGTTCGCCCATTCGGTTCGGCGGTTCGGTCCGTTCGCCGCATTCAGGTTCGGCCATTCGGTTCGGTCGTGTTCAGTTTGGGCATTCGGAAAAAGGCTCTCTGTGCAAGAAATGATGGCCACAGCCCTCCTTGCCTGTAACTTGGCCCCAGAACCCTGATGGTGGGTCCTGGGGCTGGAGTGGCTGTTTCTTGGTGTGTTGGAATGACATCGCCACTGTGCAAGGAATAATGGCCCCAGACCCATGACGGTGGGTCCCGGGGCTAGAGTGGCAGCTTCTAGATACATATTGGCCACAGCCCTCCCTGCCAGTAATGTAGGCCCCAGAACACACTGTATCTCTCTCTCTCTCTCTCTCTCTCTCTAACTAAGCTAATTACTATATCTATCTATCTATCTATCTATCTATCTATACAATATTACACGGGGGAAACACAAAGAACACAGGGAGGGGTACAAAACTGAAATGAAAATCAATCTAATAATATTCCTACTCTAAATAAATACAAAACTTAAAACAGGGGAAGGGAATCA
>QEPC01014636.1:497290-511354 GCA_003113815.1 Sphenodon punctatus
CCACCCCTGGTGCCTGGAAGTCTGCTCCTCAGCTGACTCCCCCTCCCTGCCATGTTTGGCCTTCCAGTGACACCATGTTTTTGTCATTTTAGCCACCTGAACTCACCCGAACGTGATCCGAACTGACCAAACTGTTCAGTCATTTCGGCGTTCGGAATTGAGTTTGGTTCAGTTGGTTCATGTTCGGATTTGGGTTCAGGTTCGGTCATCCGAACAGACTAAGTTTGGGCCGAACTCCGAACTTCTGAACCGCGTTCACCCATCCCTAGAAAAATATATAGAAAGACAAACCAATCCACCACCCTCCATACGAATACTACAACCAAAGACAACTTTCCAGTCTCTGCTGTTAACTTTATCTGCTTGTTTCCTGCCTCACTGTTGTCTAACTTCACATGTTATTTACTGTTTAAGTTCTAGATTATGACATCACTGTGGCCAGGACTTTCTTTGCGTTGTTTTTGCCTAGTGCAATGAGGTGCGGAAATCTGCTTGGGTCTTTAGAAAAAACCACAATAGAAATGAAGAAGTAGGAATAGACTTGAAAGATCACAAGATATCTGACTTTTAACTGTTAGTTGTCCAAGCAGCTTCTGGTTCTTGGACAGCATGATTTATGTCCTGTTGTGTCTACCTAATGTTTGTCTGTCTATCTGTTTGTCTGTCTATCTAGCTGAACTATATTGGAGCGGAAGCAGAGAGTAGGTTTTTTATTTGTACACATTATTCACATTTTCAGGTAGCCCTGGAGCGATCCCAAGCCCTGTGGATCCTACGTGTGCGCATACACATGATTTCCGTGTGACACAATGTGCCCACAATGGAGGTGTGCGGTTTGCACCTGGCTGCATGCAGGATCCTCACTGGTTGGGTTAAATCCCACCATCTGCAATGAAAGAGATACTTGCTTATCCAAAATTCGTATTTTGTTTCATATATTTGGAGTTTTCACATTTTTTGATCAGTTATTTCATTTTTTTGGTCCGATCAGATTTCAGTTGTGTCATTTTTGGCAATTGCATTTGTGCAATAGTCCAAATATTGCTGAAATGGCATCACCAAAATGACTGAAATACCAAAATAACCAAATTAGTGGAAAAAAACAAAACCTGACCTCCTCCTCCCCTCCCCTCCCCTCCCCTCCCCTGCAAAACATACACCCAGTGCAGTGTAAATGGATATTGGTAATTTCCCATACTGCCAGTTCTGGTTCCAGGAGTGTCGATTTGATGGGTTTCACCATTTACTATAGTGCCCAAGAGCTAGAATCTGCAAGTGTAAGGCTTCACATAATAATAGATAAGTACAATAACAGTGCAAATTCATAATCCTTTTCTATATTAGCACTGTTCATATACATAGGGTAGCACAGGAGATTAACAGTTCTACAAAAGAAACAACTCAGTTGAGGTTTTTAGTGTATATGGAGGAATAATATATACAGAAGCAGCAGATGATATAACCCAGAATAAACTAGGGCTGAAACTTGATTATCAGATTCTTGCTTTTCTCAGCAAGAATCAGGGTTCTTGACTCGTTTTTGTAAATGAGAACGAGTAAAGAAACTGCCTGGATTCTCATTGAGAAGAATGAGAATCTCAAGACAGACCTTCCTCTCCCTGCACTTGAAAAACAACAAAAGGGGCCTTTTTACAGCCCTCCCTTTCCCTCCTCCCTCATCATGTATTCATCTGGTTGCTCCAGTTGCTGAGTCTCTTGCTGCTCCGCTTTTCTGAGGGGAAATGGGGGAATGCGAGGAGAAGGAGGCAAAAATAAAATAAAATATCACTGCACAAAATGGACACTGGGACTGTTCTGTGCATGCACAGTTCTTTCCCCAAATGGCATCTGCAGTGTCAGTGCCATTTTGGAAAAGAGTAGCCATTCTACACATGTAAAAACAGTGCCGCACATGCAGAAAATGGCTGCCCTTTTCCAAAATTGTACAGACACGGTGAGCGCCATTTCAGAATAGGGCTGCATGTGTGTAGAATGACCTGAGCCAACTGCACACGTGCAGTGATTTTAAAATTGTTTTATGTTTTTATTTTTTTGTGCAAGATTTTGTACCGGGAGTGATATCTTGGTAAATTCTCAGGCCCAGCCCAAAATCTCATGAGATATCTCATAAGAACAAAAGGGCTTCTCATTTCAGCCCTAGAATAAACAGCCTGCAAAAACAGCATAATACCCTGGAAAATAAATATGCAATAGAGTGAGATCATTTTCTCTTCTCTTTGCTATGAGCATCCTGTGACATGCAGACTAGTGCCACACTACAGTGTAGTCACTATGGGTGCTATTAAACAAGTAAGGCTTGAGGGGGTGGGAAGCATTCCATGGCTTCTGAGTGGCAGAGTAGCCACTCCAGTGGAGTGGGTGGGAATAAATTCTAATGGGTGACTCCCAGCGTGGCTATCTTGGCAGTCAACTTACACTCCTCTGCCATGGACCATGGGGAAGCGTGCTGGGATGGCATTTGAAATTGACATGTCCCCGGCATGAGCGCTGGGAAACCGGGAATCCAGGGACTTCAATATCTGTGTAGAATCCCGTCTAACCCTGCTGCTTCCCACTTCATCTCACTGACCTTCGCCCATGGACTAACTGCCTGACACATCATGACAGTCACTCCCTTGACCTAGTCTTATCTAAAAATTGTTCTCTCTTGGATCTTTCCTTTGACACCCTTCCTGTCTCTGGCCATCACCTTGCTTCATTTGCTCTCTTCCACTTGCCCCCTCCTACTTCCCCAACCTTTCACTCTTTCCATGACCTTCAATCCATGACCCTCTTGACTTTGCTTTCTCCCTCTCCCCCCATCTCCCATCTGTCTCCTCTACCACCTGTCCAGACTCTGCTGTCTCCGCTTTCAACTCATCCCTTTCCTCCTATCTTTACTCCCTTACTCCCCTCTCATGCCATCCTTTCGATTGCATAAACCCCATCCTCGGCTCACCCCTACTATTAGCCACCTCCGATCCTGCTCTTGAGCTGCTGAGCACCTTTGGTGAAAGTCTCACAAGTTTGCTAAATTATTCCACTTTAAGTATGCTCTTTCTGCATTTAGCAATGCCCTGGCCAAAGACCGCGATTACTCCACGTTAATCAAATGTCACCCACACAACCCGTGCCATCTCTTTTCAACATTTGCTTCCCTTCTGAAACCTTCCTGTCCATCTCCACCAGCCCTTTCTCTCTCTCTTCACAGGATCTTCTCTCCTTCTTCAACAACAAGATTGATAAACTCCACCTTGCTATTACTTCTCAACCCTCTCCGTCCCTTCCTTCCTTTCCTGCAATTCACTCTCCTGCTTCTCTTCTCTTCTCTTCTCTTCTCTTCTCTTCTCTTCTCTTGATGAGGTCACATCTCTCCTCTCTTCATACAACCCCTCCACTTGTCCCCTTGACCCCACCCCCTCTCACCTCCTAAGAGTGATTGCCCCCACTGCTGTGCTTTCTCTGCTGCAGATCATCAATCTCTCCCTCTCTACTGGGCCATTTCCATTGACTTTCAGACACACAACCATCTCCCCTATCCTTAACAAGGCCACTCTTTACCCCTCCGAACCTTCCAGCTATCACCCCATTTCATTCCTACCCTTTGCTTCCAAGCTCCTTGAGAGAACTGTCTACATGGGCAGTCTTGATTTCCTCTCTTCAAATTCCTCCTTTGACCCCTTTCAATCAGGCTTTTGTCCTCCCCACTTGACTGAGACTGCCCTCACTAAAATCACAGATGCCCTTCTCTTAGCTAAATCTAACAGCCTCTACTCTATTCTTGTCCTCCTTGATCCTCTACTCCATTCTTGTCCTACTTGTCCAGCTGCCTTTGACGCTGTTGGCCATGACCTATTCCTGGATTTGCTACGCTCCATTGATTTCCGGGACTCTGTTCTTGACAGGTTCTCTTCATATCTCAGGAAACTCTTCTTCAATGTTTCTGTTGCTGGTACCTCCTCTACGTCCCCAAGTTCCCCACGACTCTGTTCTGGGCTCTCTTTTCTTCTCGCTTTACCCTCTTTCTCTGGGTAAACTCATTGAAACGCACAGCTTCCAGTATCACCTGTATGCTGATAACATGCAATTCTATATCTCCACTCCTGTGCTCTCCCCCTCCATCCAGTCTCATGTCTCTGACTGTGTCAATGACATCACTTTCTATATGTCTCGCCATCAACTCAAGTTTAATATGGCCAAGACCAAACTCCTCATCTTCCCCCAAAAATGTTCCCCTCCCACTTCTCTCTCAATTTCCATTGAGGAAGTCACTATCCAGCCAGTCCCTCAGGCGCATAGTCTCGGATTCATCTTTAACACCTCCCTCTCCTATAAACCTCAGATTCAAGCTGTTGCTAAGTCCTGTCACTTCGCTCTATATAATATTGCTAAAATCCACCTTACTGTTGCCACAACAAAAAGCCTCTTCATGACCTTGATTCCTCATATCTCTTGACTCTTGTATCCTGCCACACTCCTTCCCAGGAGCTTTGCTCCCCCTCTGACCCCACCCTCACCTTCTCGTGACCCCCTTGCTCCTCTAAACCTCTTCACCCCTTCTCTCTTGCTGCTCTCATGCCTGGAACTCCCACCCTGGATACGTTCGCTATGCTCCCTCCCTTCCAACTTTCAAATCCCTTTCACCACACTTCTCAACCTCAGGTGATTTCAGACGTGACGTTGACACGGTGAACCACGGTGAATACCCACCTGGGGTCACCGTGTCCCGCACGTCTGTTTGGCGGCCGCCAGATGTTGGCCACGCTCAATCGGCACATGGGGTCAATTTGAACCACGCTTCCCGGGCTAGCCGGGGGAAGGTCCCGGGAAGCGTGGTCAAACGGACCCCGGGCCGTGGCCAACAAAAAGTAACGTCTGGCCGCGTGCCACGGCCCGGGATCCCCGGCGGGATCCCGGGCCGTGGCACGATCGGCCAGACGCGGCGGCCGCATTGGCCCCGCCGCCCGCCCGTCTCCTCGGAGGGCGGGCGGCGGGGTGCGTGGAGGGGGCGGGGCCGTGCGGCCGCACGTTGCGCCGCGCGGCCCCGGCCCCTCCCACTTTCCCCGCCGGGATCCCCCCGGCACGTCTGTTGGGCCGTGCAGGGGTGACCCCGGCGGGGAACGAAGACGTTGGATCCGGTACGGGGCCAAAGGGCCCCGTATCGTCTGAAAGTACCCCTCCTCATGTCCAGAAGTGTGGTGAATGCAAACATGGGCTGCGTTTGACTGTGGTGCACATCTGGCGGCGAGCCAACAGACATGCACCTCAGTCAAACGTGGCCTGTGTTTGACTGTGGTTCAGCCGGGGTGAATGTCAGATGCGTAACGTCTGAAATCGCCCTGTGTTTGTTTTGATACTGGAAAATTCTTGTTATTATAGGTTTATTTACCTATTTTATTGTAATTTTTTATGTTGTATATGATATTTTTCTCTTTGTATTCACACTGTATTATATTAGCTATGGCGAAAGCTGACGCCACAATAAACTACTACTACTGCTGCTGCTATAGGTTTTTATGAGTATTTGCATTTATATGTATATTTTATTTTTATGCCTATAATGTATTGCTGTTTTTATTATGCATTTATTAACCGCCTTGAGTCACCTGTGTGTGAGAGGGGTAGAGTATAAATTTAAGAAAATAAATAAATAAAATAATAAAGGAAGAAAATATTGCTATACCTCAGGAACCATTCCCCTTTTTTATTTAATTTAATTATTTATTTATTTTTGCGGGTTTTAAGTTTTAACCTGCCCTTTCCCAAAGGTTTAGAGTGGGTAACAACATATGTACAATATATAAAACCCCATAGAAATGTAAGCAATATAAAAATGCAAAATTCCCATTTAAGCAGCACCCCGAAACCTATCCCCTCTAACTTAACACCTGGACAAATAGACAGATCTTGCATTAAGAAAGCTTCAATTATTTTTACTCTAGGAAATTTGGATCAGGTCTGCAGAGAGGCCAAACTATCTGCCCATCAGCTTTAATTCTTGTTCTCCAGTCTTTTGATGCTTAAAAAAATATTTAAAAATACACCCATGCTGTGTTTGTGTTTTGAAAATGGCTTGAGGCTCATTATGTAATTCCCCCCCCCCCCCCCGCCCATCCCTCTAGATTAATCATTCATTAACTAGAATAACAGCCTCATTGTATTCATTCCAGGGATCTCTTTGCCAAGAATTACAGTGAAACGCATTATGCACCTGATGGTCAAGAAGTGACGACAAGCCCTCAGATGACGGTAACGTAGAAAACATCTCCTAAATACGTAACCTTGTGGTTTTCCACAAGGGAACAGGGGACTCCTGGCGAATGATGCAAGCTAATCCAGAATGGAAAAGTTGGGCCCAGAGATTCTAAGTCATTTCAGCTTTAGTGGCTTCAATCAATTAATGAATGAACAAGTTTGTGCTTCCTTCATCTCTATGTAGCAGTGCCATTTGACACAATCTGACTTTCTGGACCACAGTTTCTTTCATAAAAAGAATCATCCCCACCCCCACCCCCCACCCCCGGTTGATGAACACATCTTTTGACCTGCTGGAATTCCTGAAGAGAAGGGAGTTGAGCCAGCTAAACTATCCCCTGCTTTATACCATATGGCTTTGTTTCTCTTTGCAAATCTGAGTTATTCCTTTTTTACATCTTAATCTTGGTGAGATCGTGGAATGCAGACAAACACACGCTCACTCCCTCGTCCCCACCAGCCACCCACACAACAGATGCTTTCCAGGTTATACCAGATGGCTTCCTTGGACCATGACAAATTAGTTTCTCAGTCATAAGCACAAAGGCAGTTTCTGTATGAGTTCTTTTTAATTAACTGAATGTCTGTGGTTTTCAACTTCATGACATGCCAACAGAGCTTCCATTTGAAGGCTTTGTTCATTGTCATCCAATGTGTTTTAACAATTAGGATATGAAATGCTGAAAATAAAAATGCTTTATCCTAGATAAATGGAAAAAATAGATGCTAGGGTGGACTAAACTTTTAAAAATAAAAAGACACTTGCAATGACAAGATGTGTCCTTGACATTGCAACAGCTACCTTTGATTATTCCAGTTTATTTCTCTGAGACATCAACATTTCATTTAGCATTATTTTAAAGGAAACACTCTGTGCAGACAGCCCTATCTGGTCCAATGTATGACTCAGGAATTCCAGCAGCGCTGATAACTTCAGTGTGGTCAAATACTTTTTGGTTTTGTTAGCGTTGCTGTGAGGTGTACGGGGATTGTTCTTTCTTTTTTATAATAATGCTGTCTTTGAAAACAATTCTTTCATTGAAAGGAAGGTGACAGATTGTGACGAATGGAAGCTAAATGTAGTAGGGAAACAAACAGGTGTTTTTTATTTGCAAACATTATTTGCGTATTCAGATTACAGTCTGAATAATATCCACATCTGAAACAGATATTTGCATATCCATTGAATCCATTTATCCCATTATCTGGTTAGTTTGGATTACCCCATTTGATCATTTGGTTACTTCATTTTGGTGCTATTTAGCATAATTGTGCATGCACAATAAACCGAGTAAACCAAATAACTGAACTGAATAATCAAACTGAACACATGGAATAAACTGAATAAACAAATAAACGAAACAGCCCCAAAACAAAATATCCAAAGCGGAACTCCAAATGAAGAGGAATGAATATCCACTCTGTTGAGTTGATTTGGAGCAGCTTGATTTGACAGATAATGCATTTTCTTCAAATATTTGTGTAGCCTCTTGCTAACTGGTGAAGTAAAACCAAATATCCATTAACTGAACAAAAATATATGTCCCATGTGGATGTGGATTTAAATAACTCTGGAGATCCTGATTCAGGAAAGCATCTACATTTGGGAAATCTCTTACATTTAAGCAGGTGCTTAAGTAAATAAAACATATTTTTTAATGTTCAAACGGCATCTAGACACTATCTGGACACTCTTTTATTATGTTATCTAAATGCCTATGTTCGCCTCTTTCTTGTCTCTCCTAGCCTGTAAGCCCCTTGGGGCAGGGCTATGTCTCTAATTAATGACTGTTCAGTGACAGGTACTTTGCTGGTACTATATAATAATAATTAATGAATTAATATGGAAAGACACCTAAGCACGTGCATCTGCTTCTCTCCCATTGACTTCACTAGAATTTAAGCTCCTGCCTCATGGACAATCTCCAGGCCTTTAATCCCAGTAGTCAGGGTCAGCAGCTTCCTGAGTGTGTCTGATTGGCTCCAGTTGGGGCCAGCTAGCTATGGCTGACATCGACATCACAAATTTTACAGACAAGCAACTGAGGCTGAAAGACAATGGCCATTTTAAAATGAGACATGCCCACACAGGTCCATTCATCCCCCACCCACCCGTCTGAAGGTGGCATGGAGGGGGGGGGCACACTCCCATTACCCACGTACTGCCTACTCACACCCACGCACAGCATCAGGGAAAAACCTTGGATGCTCTGTGTGGGGGCAGGCCAAACCGTGCATGGGTAGGGGT
Source organism: Sphenodon punctatus (assembly GCA_003113815.1). Lineage (NCBI taxonomy): Eukaryota > Metazoa > Chordata > Lepidosauria > Sphenodontia > Sphenodontidae > Sphenodon > Sphenodon punctatus. The sequence continues at coordinate 505,794 of QEPC01014636.1, forward strand.
GCACACCTATCGCACACCCATCCCTGACCCATTGGAATGGCCCTCCAACCAGAAGCATGTGGGCACTCCATGCAGCGCACATTGACCCACCTCCAGCCGTGCCCATGTAAAAACAACCAGTGACTTACCCAGGCTACTCAGTGAGATCAGGATTTGAACTCAGAGCTATAAAACTTTACATCAAGCATGCTAGCAGTTGGCCCACAAAAAGACTCTAAAATATGTTACTGAACTGATGATAATTGTGACCCCCTTACTGATGTTAATAGGAGCTTTATCCTGGAATTCACTGGGGATCGGCATTTCATTCTGAGGATGTTTTCCTGAATCAGAGATTTTGCAGTGGCATTTAAATCCTAGCCATTCCATTCATTTATTTATTCAGGCACCAGATTCCGCCATGGCCAAGAAATAACGGACATTACAAAATAGTACAATACAATGCAATAACAATGTGACAAAGAAATAAAACATAGTGAAAAAATAAAACCCAAGTATGTAATCAGAATAAAATAAGAGGAACTTAACCTCAGTTAAATATAGATATAAATATAAAACAGTTTAATCCACTCCCTCAAAAACTAAGTATAAAAGGAATCACAAATATCTTCCTCCAAAGGGAGGCACCCAGCTTGACTAAGCTGGGCATAAATAAATTCCCACCTCAGAGTAGCCAAAGATAGAAATGTTACAATGACCTTGGGACCATCAGGTGATATTGAATATTGAGCATGCATGGGGCCCTCCGGGTCAAATACCTTTAGTCCAGAAAGACCCCCGGCTTTCGTTTTAACCGTGCATGAATAAATTCCTGCCTCTTAGCGGCCAAAGACAGAAAAATGGCAACAGCCTTCAATCATCAGATGATGTTAAATTGCTCGGGTAAACGAGGGGTTCTATGGCTCCCAAACTAGCCAAACTGAGCTTCTTTCTTATTTGTAGACTTTTGGTTTTACTTTATTTTAAAGTAATGTGACGTAAGTGTAAGTGCTTTAAAGAAAGGCATGGAGTTAGACATGTACTTTAAAGTTTATTAGTACAAGCTGAAGGGCAACATTCAGTTTCAGTCCTCAATTCACTTCCCCGGAGTAGCCCAAGGATGGGGTGGCTAACATAAATTGCAATATTCCCAAACAAAACAATGTTAAAAGCAGAAAAGGAATCCTTAGCTGATGTCGGTCAGTGCTAATGCATCATCTTCAATGGAACTATACTAATGTTCACCAGATGAGAATCAGGCCAAATAACCCATTACTGTTTCCTAATAGGACCACTGTTATTACGGAGGCCATATCCAAAATGACAGCGACTCCACAGCTAGCATCAGTGCCTGCAAGGGATTGAGGTAAGATTTCAAGTGATCTCCTGGACAGGGAAATGACAGACCAAGGGTCTGTTGCTCAAGGGCATAGGTATAACAGATGCAAGCAGAACATCTGCACTGGGGCCACAAGCCTGGGGGATGCACACTCCCTGGTGCAGCTGCTTCCCCTGCCCCTTGGAGGGACATCATCTTCTGCACCCATTCTAACCTCCCACACCCGTGCTGTTCCTTGCACTAATTAGCACTATCTGACTGGGAAAGAACATTAACCCAATCACATTTTTCCTCTTTAGCTCTAATTTGCGCAAATCAAGTTTCCCCAGCTCTAATCCCGCTAGAATTTGACACATTATCCTTCACTTCCTGCTTTAAAGAATGGTGTGTTGTGACCCTGGGTATTTTCAGACGTTACGAGATCACAGTGAACCACGGTGAATACGCACCTGTGGTCAATGTGTCTTGCACGTCTGTTTGGCAGTCGCCAGATGTTCGCTGCGGTCAATCCGCACATGGGGTCAATTTGAACCACGCTTCCCGGGCTAGCTGGGGGAATGTCCTGGGAAGCGTGGTCAAAAAGATCCCCAGCGGGGACCAACAAAAAGTAACATCTGGCCGCGTGCCACGGCCTGGGATCACCGGCGGGATCCCGGGCTGTGGTGACTCCAGCCCGACGCGGCGGCAGCATTGGCCCCGCCGCCCGCCAATCTCCCCGGAGGGCAGGCGGCGGGGTGCGTGGAGGGGGCGGGGCCATGCGGCCGCACGTTGCGCCGCGCGGCCCCGCCCCCTCCCAGATTCCCCGCCGGGATCCCCCCGGCACGTCTGATATGGCGTGACGAGGTGACCCCGGCGGGGAATGAATGGGTTGTTTTCGGTACGGGGCCAAGCGGCCCCGTAACGTCTGAAAACACCCCCTGTTCCTTTGTGTTGACATTTAGAGGCATCTGGCTATCCTAATGGGAACACTACTAATGGAAGAATAGGGCATGAATGTGAATTGTTTTTGGGGGGGCGGGGTGGGGGGATTTAGACTGGGAGGGTTGGGGGCAGTTGAGAAATCTGGAAGAACCCCATCCCAGACGATTGACTTGAGTTCTGTTTCACCAGTCTTACTTATAGAGCAGCAGCCACTTCTCTGGAGTTAAGGCAGGGACATGGTCCCGTTATAATATTGGAAACAGACAAGCTAACAGTTTGAATTTTGATATGTGTGCTGGGTTTGGGAAATCCGTGCAATCTTTCCAAATTTAGTGAAATTTGGTTAAAGGATGGAGATATAGGCAATCAATTTTTTAGAGCAGATCACACCACACCCTTTATCTTGTGACTATTTGGTCCTCGTATAACAGGGAATGAGATTAAGTGAAGTGAATGATCCCCAGTATTCCCCCAGCCCCAATGTTGCTCCCAACCTTCAGAGGAAGAGGACTGGGGCTGAAAGACCAAGAAAAAGTGTGGGTGTATGGAACCTAAATTGTAAGCAAGTGCAATATGTGAGAATGGGTGCCTTTAGATGGACAGCAGCTCTATTTCTGCTCACTTCACTCACGGGTTGACTGGTCTGTGTAGAGGCACACACCAGATGAGTGGTGGAGGTGCAGCCCTGCGGGCGGTGCTCTGGAAGATCCCAGAGCACACCGCACGGAGTGGGATATCCAAACCCAGGGCAACAGCTGGAAGTAGAGATGGTGTCTATCTGTTGGGTGGACCCATGTTTCAGCCGTACACCTGACTGGCCATTGCCTTGGTCAGAACCATGGAGTTACAGCCACCAGCCTAGGACATTGGGTGAGTGGCCGCATATCTATGGTATGGGGAGGGAGCACTGCATGGACAGACTGTGGCCCAGGGCCACGCAATAGTCCATCTAAAGTGGACTGAAGTGGCACTGGAAGCAGGCGGATGTGGGGGTGCACCCCTGGAGCACCTCCAGGGTAGGCAACCTCTACGTCTGTCTGTTTACACATGGCGCGTGAGTTAAGATGGTGACCTTAACTTGAAATTTCTTGTTAATCTGCACCTTAACTACTACTTCGAACCAAAGGTTGTTTTTTTAAAAAAATATTAGTTGTTATGAGTAGGACAATCTAGCATTGCAAGGGAGCTGCATGAGTCAATGTTGATCCTCTCATTCTTATTTATAAATAATGTACTCATCAATAACTTACTTTCATTCATACTCTTATATGTCAGTGCTGTCTTCTGCCCATTATTCCACATTGGGCAAAAAGACCCCCACCCCTCACCTCCACAGTATTTTCTAACCAGTGTAGAGGTCTGTTAATGTTATGATTTCCATTATCTTCAACCAAGAGTGCAGTCACCCATACATTAAAATGCTGCTTTTCCTAAATGCAGTCAGTTTCAAAATGTGCTTAAATAAACCCATGCACTATTAACATATGGGTTTATTTAAGCGCATTTTGAAATTGACTGCATTTAGGAAGCAGCATTTTAATCATGTCACTACACAGCAACCCACCTCCCCGGCTCTCAGCTCCCGGAGAGGGGAGAGGAGGAGAGCTGAGAGCCAGGGAAGCAAGGCGGTGTGTAACTGACATGATACTGACTAGCCTAGTCAGTTACATGTCAGTTGCACAGCGCCTCACTTCTCCGGCTCCCGGAGAGGGAGAGGAGTGGAGCAGAAAGCCAGGGAAGCGAGGCGCTGTGTAACTGACATGACACCAACATTCCGACAAGAGGATTTATGCGGGTCATTTCAAATGTGCGCTTGTAAAGGTAGCTTTTGGCTGCCCCTCAATGCGCTGGAAAAACAAATGAGAGAACTGCTAAATAAGAGCATGGAGTCTTTCCCACATCGTTCTAATATGCGGGAGAAAGAAAAAAGCGTTGATTTAATGTATGTGTGAATATGCTCAGAATCTGAAGGATGTTTAAATACTCTTTTCCAGAGGCTATTTCAAGAGTCTTGGTAAGAGATACCTTATTGAACCCTTGAAGCTCACAAACAGTGAGGAGCATGCGGTCTTTAAATATGAAAACTTAGAAGATTACGAAGGTCTGAAGATCTGTGGTGTAACGAACTCTACATGGGAGTCAGATGATCCCATCAAAAAGTCCTCTAGAGCAAGCACCAGTGCTGAAGTGAGTACAGACTCTGGGGAGAAACTAAATGTCAAGGACAATTTTTGAGAATAGTTCTGAGAGACCCTGGCACAGAATGGTGAATCACACTGTTTTTAAAAGAAGTAATGAATTATTCCTAACCAAATGGGGAATGTAGGAGAAAGGTTTATGTATGCATGAGTACTGTAGCAGTTTCCCAGTGGGTTCTCATTGCAATGCAGGAACAGTTACACTCTTCTGGAAATACATAAATTGTCATTTGAATTGGAAAACGCACTTTTAAAGGGAGGAAAACAATTTCTGGTTTTAAATCAGTACAGAGCAGTCCAAATTAGAAAATTAGCCTCTGTGAGTACTTGACCTCATTCTACATTACACTGAGACCCCTTTGTAGGATGGGTGTAACCAGACATAATTTTAGCCACTTGTTTTTGACTTAACACACATCTGCTCCTCATGTCTGTGTTGTGTGAAAAACAAGACAGTATCCCACAGAAGCCCACAGTAGCCTGTGAGTCACCCGCTTGTCAATTTGGTGGCTGCCAGATGTTCACCCACTTCTGCCTTGGGGCAGGTGAGCGACTACTACGGATATGTCTCCTGAAGAAGGTCGGCAACACAGTGCGGGCTAAGGTTCGCCCAGCTGGGCTACTCTGGTCTAACGTGCACCCTCCCATCTGTGAGGTCCACCTAGAGGAATGTGCTCACACGGGCCAGCTGGTGGGGTGGGGACAGAGGTGTGTGCTAGGGTTGAAATGAGATCTTGTCACAAATGAGAATCTATCTCACCGAGAAAGGCCCTTTCCAGCAAGAATGTCCAGTCGAGAAATTCACAAGAATCAACCATTCTTACAAGATCTCAACCTGAGCATCAGCACCTCCTCAGTTACTTTGAAATTTAGAAGCATAGTCAGCATTTATAAATTTTAAAGGCTGGCTTCCTTCCTAGTCTAACAACTGATAAACAAAAGTCCCTGGAGCTCCTCGCTCCTCCCCCCCCCCACTATCAGCTGATAGTCAGGAAAGAGAAAGCCCTTATTTCCTCTGTGTAGAAGCATCTCTACAAGATCAGGATATGGTCAGTGATATCAACACGTGATGGATTTACACAGACTTATCATTAAGTCTGGTATTATTATTATTATTATTATTA
>QEPC01014636.1:512199-522435 GCA_003113815.1 Sphenodon punctatus
TCCCAGAATTAGAGTCTTAGAGGCTCATTCATGCAATACTCTTTTAGAGTAGATAGACTAGACAGATCCACATTCTCAGTGTTGTGTGAAAAACCTTACCATTTCCCATGCTCCTTATTGATGCCTTGTTCTCTGCCACTTGAGACAAGGAGTGGGCCATTGAAATGCAAGGAAATCTGAAGCTCTGTGAACACGTTGCTACAGGACAAAGCAAATAAATAACACAGATTAAGGAACAAACGAATTTACAAGGGGGAAGGGTGTTGTGTGACTGAGCCCTTTATGTAGCTGAGAGTTCTATTCAAATGTAATGCAGCTCCCTTCTCGTAGGAAAAGAGGAAGGATATGACTCTCCTGCAGGCAAGCTTGCGCATCGGACAGGGTAGTGAAATCCTACCCTGTCCAATGCATGAGCTTGCCAGCGGGAGAGCCACACTTCCTCCTTTCCCACGAGATGGAAGCTGTGCTACATTTGAATAGTGCTTGCTCTCGCGGCACCAAAGGCTGCTAGTGGAAAAGAAGCTTGTGGTAAAAGGCCGCTTGTGGGAAAGCAGCTTAAGGTGAAACTGCACATTTTTGCATGCATAAGGAGTGCATGCTCCCACATCACCAAAGGCTGCACAAACAGCGTTGTGGGAAAGTAGACTTAATTTTCGGTGAAATTACCTAACCTGCCCATGCAAATGTACATGAGTGGCACACAGCAACAGACTGCTTGTGCAGGTGTGGTGTGCATATATTTTGAAAGACAACTTTGAAAATTTGGGCCTTGAAGGCTTCTATTATTCAAATGGAGCCACAAATCTAAAACGTGACACAAGCTGTCAAGACCTGCCCGTGGCCGGAGGGAATGTAGTTCACCTTTAAGTCTGAATTGCATAACGATTGTGCAACTTGAAGCAACGTAACAACATGCAGGTATGAACGCTAATAGTCTTTGTTATTAGAGCTGAAACAAATAGACATTTTCCTGTCCATGAATATTATTTGCAATTTTGAGTAACCCACCGAGTATCCGAATAATTATATGCCATGGAAATGATATTTGCATTTCCGCTTACTTAGTTTTTCTGGTCACTTCATTATTTTGGTTATTTTAGTTTGGTCATTTCGGTCACTTTGGCATTTTAATTACTTCATTTCAGCACTATTAGTGCTATTATGGACTGAACCAAAATGGATATTTGTTCCTGGAAACAAAGGAGGTACCAAATAGCAGTTTGAATCTGCTTTGTTGGACCTGATTCAAAGCAAGTAAAATGGCCAGATACAATATTTGCCATGGATATTTGTTTCAGGTCTCTTTCTTATATAAAGTTCAGACACAACAAACACAGAAGCAGCTCCTATGAAATGCCAGTAGATTTGTACTCATGTGCAGTAACTCTGGATTTGGTTTTCCAAAAGGTGCACGTTTGTCTAGAAACAGAAGAGAGATGAATTCAGATGAAAAAAAGAACTGGGACCTAATCCAGAACTGATGAAAAAAACCCTAATATATATTTTTTGGGGGGTGGGGTGGGGGAGAAGGGGGAGGAATCTAAGTTGTTTTCATTTCAAAATTTTCATCCCCTCCCCAAAAATATCATGACTGGGGCAAGGAGAGAATTGTCAAAACTATTTCAGATTTTAGTAAATGAAAAACGTGGGTGGCCATGACTCATTTTAAAACAATTGGAGAATAAACAGAACATCACTATGCTGAGACAAGCATTTCATTCAAAATATTTTTGACTAGGTATTACCTGAAGTAAAAGTGGATTCTAATAAGTCAAATTCTTTCATTGAGTTCATGGGGTTCAGGTCAGGCTATAAAACAGGAAGGTTCAGATCCCTTGATTATAAAACATTCCTGTCAAACCTGAAGGGGACAGATCAGAACAGGTCCCAGCAACCTTCTTTTACTCTTGTGTTTAGAAACAGGCATACCTGAAAGCAAGAAAGTATGTTGAAGTCTACATAGTAGTAGACAACACTGTGGTGAGTATCCAGATATGCACTTTTCATTTGACCTGTTTTACCTTTTACATTCTACTGGGACATTGTTCTGAAATAAATTTGGATTAAAATATGTCATGTGAACTCACCTTATTTAAGTGAGCATAAGGGCGTTTTTAGACGAGCGGGGGAATCTAGTGAGTTGACAAATCCACTCTTTAAAAAGTCATGTAGGGAGCATTGACACGTACTGGAAGTCACTGGCTGCCATTGAAAACAGTGATGCCCAGTGGCTCGCACATTCTTTTAAAAACCAGATTTGTCATATCCGGTTTTAAAAATAATGCGCGAACCGCCCAGCGCTGATGTTTTCAATGGCGGACGGTGAATGCCGGTGCATGTAAATGCTCCCCGCACAACTTTTTTAAAAGCAGATTTGTCAATCCGTTAGATTCCCCCGCTCGTCTAAACATGCCCTAAGAGGAGGATATACTGGATTAACTCTATTGTATTTTATGTCCCTGCTCAGTTTTATGCAAAGGATATGTCCCAGTTGCTGTTTGTGGAACTAATCCCTATTTTAAAAATTAGATAATGTGTGTTTGCAGGATCAAGACCATGCCTGCTATGTTTCTTGCTGAACCTTTCATGCCAAATGCTTTATCATCACCTGCTGTGAAATCCATTGGGCCCAGTACACAGAAGTTAGTGGACTTGCATCAGGGATTATTTTTTCCTGCCATCTGAAATAACCTAGCAGCTAGGGCTGGCTTGCCCCTTAGACAAAATTTCACACCTGCCCTCCCCTCCCCCGCATGCGCATATTTTGGTTGCGGGAGGGAATGCGCAAGACAGAATATGCGTGCGGTGTGGCTGGTCTGAAAGTCCCCCCGCGTGGCTTTGCCAGCAAACAGACATAAAGATACAGAGCACTGGAAGGATCCTGCTCTGTATCTCTCCGTGTGTCTGCCGGCAAAGCCACGCCGGGGGTGTGTGTGGCTTTTAGACTGGCCGCACCCTGTGCATATTCTAGCTTGAGCATTCTCTCCTGCAGCCAAAATATGCATACGGGGGGAGAGGAGGCAAGTGTGAAAGTGTAAGTCAGGGGACTTCTGGAGATGCACCAAGGGTACAGTGTGACTATCAGAGCTATTCCGGGCCTGGTATCCACTACCCCCAGCATCCTGAAAAGCTTTTTAAAGTCACACCATGAGAAACCGTTCATTGGCTCACTGATGGTGAGAAGTGAGTTTCCCTCCCACAGTCACTGGGGTGGTTCTGATGCCCAGATACACATGCTCATTAGTGTCTCTGGGGCCAATGCAAGATTTGTGTGTGCACACACACCAAGTACAGGATGTGTGCACACCAAATGCAGGTATTTGCACACATCCTGCACTTGGTGCACCCACAATGTGCTTTTGGTGTGTGTGAACAACCTGGGTTTGGTGTGTGCATGGACCTTGGATTGGACCTTGTAGGTGTGTGTCTGGGCATTTCATGCCATATGGTGGCACTGATCTTGGGAGTGGGGGATGTACGATGGCAAGTGATTTAGGGGGAGGAAGACAGGGGTTTTGTATTGCCAATTATTGTTTTCATAATAGAATAGCTGGGGGTGGAGAGGGGGATTGCAGCAAAACATATTCCATCCAGGGCAGCAAAATAGGTGGAGTCAGCTAGAGTTGTCACCTCCCCTCTAGACAGAAACCCAGAAGAGGCAGGACCATGTTAGAGGAGGAGGGTTAAGGGGGATGTTGTGCCCCGTTCTGGCATAACTCCCCCCTTACAGAATGTTGTGACATCATGACGTTCCACAGACAGTGGGGCCATGTCTAAAAGGGGGCCTGGCGAAGGGGGTTCCATGCGACCTTTTGACACAACCGTGTAGGGAAGGGAACACAGGAAAGAGGGTGGGGCAAAGGGGCTTTCCCCTCTTTCTGATGTAACCCCACCCATGTATGCAGAGTGACATGGCATTATAGCAACACTCAATAGGAGCAGGGCCATGTCAGAAAAGCGGTGGGGACCATCTCCAGAAACCCCAGTTCTCAGAGGAGTGTCACTGTCAACTCTAGGGAGAGGCCTGATCATAACTGGAAAGGCAAAATATCTGTGCATGAGAGCTGAGGAATGAATAGGAAGTCTAGGTTTTTATTCAAATAATTTTAGCTGAAGAACTTTTTTGCAATGGTCATATTCTGTATGAATGGTGCTATATATGGAAGAGGGACAGCAGTGCAGTCACAGGAGGAAGTCACTGAATTTTAACTATCTACCCAAAGTGGAAATATGACATTAGCCCAAGCGCTATTTATTTTAAATAGATAATAGTTTTATTTGTTTAGCCTTAGGCCATAACAACAGAAAATATAAATACAAATACATCAAAAGAAAAGCAGAAGTAAAATACAATAAAATAAGAACATAAAATCATAAAAATCGCAAAATTATAATTCCATTATGGCTGTTAAACACCTTCGGAATCTCTAAATCTGGCCCTCCCAATTGTCACCTACAAAAAATGGCTCAACCCTTGGGGATAATAATTGGAAAACACAGGGGGTATTTTCAGACGTTACGAGATCACGGTGAACCACGGTGAATACCCACCTGTGGTCACCGTGTCTCGAACGTCTGTTTGGCGGCTGCCAGATGTTCGCCACGGTGAATACCCACATGGGGTCAATTTGAACCACGCTTCCCAGGCTAGCCGGGGGAATGTCCTGGGAAGCATGGTCAAATGGACCCTGGGCAGGGACCAACGAAAAGTAACGTCTGGCCACTCTACACGGCCCGGGATCACCGGCGGGATCCCGGGCCATGGCACATTCAGCCGGACGCGGCGGTCGCATTGGCCCCGCCGCCCACCCGTCTCCCTGGAGGGCGGGCGGCGGGGTGCGTGGAGGGGGCGGGGCCATGCGGCTGCACATTGCGCTGCGCGGCCCCGCCCCCTCCCAGATTCCCTGCCGGGATCCCCCCGGCACGTCTGATATGGCGTGACGGGGTGACCCCGGCGGGGAATGAAAAGGTTGTTTTCAGTACGGGGCCAAGTGGCCCCGTAACGTCTGAAAATACCCTGGGAAACTTAGTCCAGACAAGAGAATACCTACAAATCTGCAAAGGCAGTAGAAAAATTCAACATTCCTAAGGTTTGTAACGACATACTTGCCCTGTGTCGACAGTTGCGCTGTCAAACAGTCATTAGGGTAGACAGCCTCAATATTCTTTACAACTATTTGACAAAAGAGTCAACAATGCCTTACCCTTCTCGGGTTTGTGGCGGCACACTTGGCCCCTGTGTAACACATATAATACCTTACCTTTCTCAGGGTTTGTGGCGGTACACTTGGCCCCTGCATAACACTGAACATCATGGGAATAATCCCTTACTCTTCTCAGGGTTTGTGGCAGCACACTTGGCCCCTGTGCAACACTTATATAATACCTTACCCTTCTTGGGGTTTGTGGCGATTTATTTTAAACTGAATTTCTTAGCAACTGCTACGATCATTTGTTAAACTGGTGTAGAATGCAGCGGCCCACCTCTTGGTAGGACTGGTCCATCAGGACCATATTACACCAGTTCTTTGTTCGCTGCACTGGCTCCCTGTAGTCTTCTGGGCCCGAATCAAGGTGTTGGTGCTTGCCTATAAAGCCCTAAACAGTCTGGGCCCAACCTACCTGCAGGACCACCTCACTCTCCCCCCCTCCCCCACCGGGTCGTAGATCGACCCCTGCGGTCATTGGGAGGTGCCCCGAGTCATCCGGGGGGCCACAATGGGAAGGGCATTCTCGGTGGTTGCTCCCTGGCTGTGGAACTTCCTGCCAATAGAGGCCTGATTGACCCTGGATCTCCCCTCTTTTCGATGTAGCTGTAAGACCAGGCTGTTCTGCCTGGCCTTTGGTGGGGAAGATGGGTAGGGTGGGATGGGAGAGTATGGTTTTAGAGAGACGAAGTTTGTTTTAATCATCCACATGTTGATGTTTTTAATTTTATGTTTTTAAACTTTGTTTGTAAGCCGCCCAGAGCTGCTGTGCAGGAGGGGCGGAGTATTCAATTAATTTATTTAATAAATAAATAAAAATACAGGAAGAAACCCAGATCTTCATGAGTTTGGTATGAATGTTTAGCCTAATAGTGCCTCCCTTCAGTCTCCATGGGACTTGCTGCTGCTCCTTGTTATTCCCTATGACTGCAAGGGCAGCAGGAGAAGTCTCCAATCCAAAGGAGCAGTAAAGAACAGTGGAAGGAGCAGTGGCTAACTACCCTACCCCACAAAAATATCTTTAACTCATCAGTAGCCAGTGTGTAGCTGCTGGCTATGCACAGAACGTTGTTGTGTGCACAGGTGAAGAGTACAGCCGTCATGTTCAGGATTGTCCACATTGGCAACCCCAAATGTATAAGGGCATACTATGTTTAAAAAACATCTATGACTGTAATCCCGAACCCATTGAAATAAATGGGAAAACTCCCTTTGACTAAATGGATAAGATTTTGCCCTATGATTATCATTCTTTTAACATTTGCCAATCAGAAGATTCCAAATGAAGCTCAAAATGGAGGCCTTATCTTCTGGGACAATAGCAGTTTCATTTAAGTCAATGAGAATTTAGCCATTGGTTTCACATTGGAGTCAGAATTGCACCATTAGTACCTACATAAACACTTAATAACAGCTTTGACCCATGGCCCTGAGGCTTCCCAGCCCTGAATACACCTTGCTGAATAAAGGACAAAGTAAAAGTCCACCCCAATCCATACAGCCCATCAGACTTGTATATGGTTAAGGCATACCCGTTTCTCTGGCCTATGGTGCACAAAGAAATGATGTGGCCAACACCAGGTTTGAGCATATCACTTCCCCAGCCCACTGGATCTGGTGCCCAGTCACAGCTGGGTGGACTGGAGGCATCCATCTAGTGAGAGACAAAGAAAGCAGAACTGGGCTACTGAGCTGGATGGATTATTGTTCTGATCCCCATGTTCTGTGACTAGCAAGAGAAATCCACTCCCAAGCAGAAAGGTCAAAATCTGTGGCCCTTGTTGCAAGCTCCAATGCTGCTCCAGGGTCAGTAGTCGCAGGATCAGGGTCAAGTACACCACTTACACCTGGGTTTGCAGTCCCCAGTACTCATTTATTTCCAAACAAAACAGTGCATAGTTCCAGAAATGGCAATATAAACACAATATATCCTTCTTTGGTGAGAAACCCTTCACTAGGGAGATGTGCCCACTGACTCCCTGGCCTCTGGCAGATTCTTGCCACCTGCCTTGGCAGTCCTACAAGCAGTAAAGTCTGAACTAGGCTTCCCGCTCTCTTGCCTTGGAGTAAGACCAGAGGCAAACATGCAGCCTACTTGCCTTTCTCTGGTAGTCCTGCCCTCTTGTTAGGTTCAGGGTTTAAGTGCTTGGGACTTCTGGTTACGTGACCTACCCCAGCCAAACATGTACCCAATTAGCCTAAACAGCCTCACCTGGGCTGGCCATGCAGTTTTACTGAGCCTGCAGGAGCCAGGCAATCCCGGCCAGAGGCCTCCTGGAGCAGGTGCAGCTGAGGCATTTGAGCTCATCCTGCTACATACCTTTTATGTCTAAAACTTTTGTGGTGCATAGGTAGTAGGGATGGGCGAACAGAACGCTGTTTGGATGTTTGGACGTTCAGTTTGAAATCCGAGTTCGGGTTCGACTGATCGGTTCAGCGAAGTTAGGTTCGGCCGAACATTCAAAAAAGTGCTATTGGTACCGAAACCAATTTTTTTTCGGTATCAGTATTTTTGGCCCTGAAACCACCCCTGGTGTCCACCCCTGGTGCCAGGAAGTCTGCTCCTCAGCTCCCTCCCCCTTCCAGTCATGTTTTTCCCGCCCAAAGTCATGTTTTTTCCACCCCCGAACTCATCCGAACTTTTCTGAACTGTTCAGAAGTTTGAGCATTCGGTTTGGACGTTCGGTTTGGTCGTCCGAACAGGCCAAGTTTGGGCTGAACTCTGAACTTCCAAACCGCGTTTGCCCATCCCTAATAGGTAGGTCTTGTGCTTGCCTGTTGTTCATACCTTATATCATCCAGTGTAAGGATTTCACCACAGGCTACCAGATAATATGGACATTGGACACTGGATTAAATGGTCAACTGGATTAAAGCAACACCCTCACCACATAATACACTAATGCTTCTATTTCCCATCTTAACAAACACCACTAATTTGCAATCCACACTGAATTAAAATGTTTCTATGTCCCTAATCCACCATTCTCACTTACTTTCTCATATTCATTTACTGATACTCTTGTGTTTGTTTTTGCAGTATAGAAAGTACAATCGCAATATGACTGCTGTAAGAAAAAGGGTTTTCGAAATTATCAATTACATCAACATAGTAAGTACAGTTAGTTAAGTAAAATGACATGCTGGTAAATTGAATTTTCTGTGCAAATCTGAGGAGGGTTTTTTTTGTGATCAGATCAGGGAAAGCAAGTCAGCTGCATTGGTAGCAGAATGAGTGGAGAGGCATTAAAGAGGCCATGCTCGGTAAGGGGGAATTGCACTCTTCAAATCTGCAAAAGCAGGAAACCACAATGTTGAACTAATGGCTCTTCTCATGATGAGCTCATTCATGATGCTTGGACTGAACAAAAAGCTGTAGTCTGGGCTTTGGGTTTGTTTCATTATATCACTTTACACAGCCATTTATAGCCTTTACAAATTAAGTTTGTTGCCTCTTTTGTTAACACTAGTGTTTCACATCAGACACCACTCTTGCCCCTCTGCTGAATGGTAGCAAATGTCCAGTACTTTGCAGATAAACTTTTCATCAGATGATATGGAACCTGGTTTTGTTCTAAGGAGGAATTCACACAAAACTATTGGAATGAGGGAAGCTCAGCTGACCTGGGCTGTTTTCAAACAAGCACATTACCCACCCAGTACCCACCAATATTCACTGGTTAACCATTGGTTACCAGTGGGGTTTTCACACATGCAAGGTGAGTACTGGGTGGGTGGGTTGGGGGCGCTTGTCTGAAAACACTGTTAAAACGTAGCCCATGCTGCCTTCTTCTGTTGATGGTAGAGGATGCTGTGTCTAACTTGCTAGAGGAAAATCTTTGCTAAAATGTTGTGGAGGCCCAATCACTGGAAGCCTTTAAAAATAGATTAGACACTCAGGGCGTTTTTACACAAACACTTATCCTGGCCTTGGTTTAGAACATTAATCCCGGGAAGAGAGGTCTGTCTAAACGTAGCATTCCATGATTGTAATCCCGGGATCACTGAAAAAGCCGGTAAATGCAAAACTTCTTTTTTGAAGTTTTGTAAAATCTGGATGTTAAACTATTGCAGGATTAGGTCTGTCTAAAAAACTATCCTGGGATAGTCAACTATTCCGTGATAAGTATCAGAGATTGTTATGGCAAGAGCTGACATCCTCTCTATGAAAGTCTGCCTCTATGGTATCTAGGAGCACATGACTGTGGGGAGTTGGTATTACCTCCATCATCCTTCAACAATGGATTCCCAAGATTAAATACCCACAGAACAAAGGGATGAGTTTCCATTTTCTTCAACTCAGAAATCAGAAGAATGAAGAAAATCAGATTTTTTTCAGTCCCAGAAATTAGTGCGCTGAGCATGGATGAAAAGCACCATGGGATTGATATTCATCCCAAAGACTAATCCCGGAATAACAGCAATGTTCTGTTCCAATGAACTATCACAGAATGGATGTATACAAGGGTAGAAATGTCAGTGTAAACAGGTACCACTTCGTAATCCCTGGATAACAATTCTGGGATAGTTTTCTCAACTTTACCTATCTTTTTCATCAGACCCAGACATGGCAGTCTCAGTGCTTACCTGATGTCTGTCAGCTGTGGGGGACTGAATGAGGGTGAACTGTCTGAAGCTGAATCCTGACAAGACAGAGGTGATGCTGGTGGGAAGGGCAGTGGGGTTGGCGGACCCCATCATTGATGGGGTTTGCCCTCTGCTGGTCCCTCAGGTTCATAGTCTGGGAGTGCTCCTCAATTCCCAGCTCTGCTGGATATCCAGGTGGAGGCTGTGGTGAGGAGCACATATTGCCAGGGCCCCGATTCTTCCGCGGAATTTTAAAAAAAATTCCGCGGGAGTCAGGGGCCAATTCTGCGCCTCGGCGCGATTTACCATGCCGGGGGGGGGCTTGGTTTGCCTCCTCCTCCCCCCGCACTGGTAAAACCTCAGGGCCTCCCCTCCCCAGCTGCCGGGGCTTGCCCTCCCCAGCTGCTGGGGCGTGCTTGACTCCCACCCCCCCCAAAAAAAC
>QEPC01014636.1:525787-543259 GCA_003113815.1 Sphenodon punctatus
GCCAGAGTATAAATCTACCCATTGGTTCTATCTGAAACCAAAATTCCCAACCCTATACATCATAGTCAGTTGAACTGCCTTGATTTACACTAGCTGAAATGTTTCTACCCTAGGGCCTTTGGTCACATATAAAAAATGGTTAATGGTAACCAACTTAGTTTTGGGGATATTGTGTACCTGTGTGCAGGTGACAATGTCCTAAAAGGGCAAAGTTGGAGAGCCACTAACTTGCAAGTTTTGCCAAAGATGTTCATCGGGGGTAGAAATCCACCCCAGCATAGAAGATACGGGTTTTAAGGAGCAAGTAGTGAGTTTGCAAAAGGAAGGTGTATGTGTGTGAGTATGAATATGCCCTAACTGGGCGTGTTAGAGAGAGACAGATTTTACTATTTATTTATTTATTTGCTTATTTATTTGTATTTATAACCCAACTGAAGGCTTGGGGTGGTTTACAGTATAGGATAAATAGATTGATATTTATAAAATATACAAAAGTAAAACCTGTACAAATATAAACTATATACAATTTCCATCAAAATCACTCCCCATACCCTAGCCCTGCTTGCTAAAAGACTGGCCAAATAAATAGGTCTAATGAACCAACACACCTGTATGAAAATAGCAGCAAATGTTAAAAGAATGAATGAGACAATTAACCCAAAAAATCCATTAAAATGTATTAATGAACAAATTGGTATGCACACGAAAACAGGGGATATACAAGATATACCAAATAACAGAGAAAACGCCTCTACTACAACCTGACACAGACAGAATCTGTGAGACAAACAGAAACACAATGCAGGAGCGAAGAGTGGAAAGACGCAGGAAACAATGAAACTTCAATGAAGGTGAAGGTATTGATGTTTTGCTGGAATGCTTCCTCAAGAATATGCTGTCCTGCTGTTCTTACTCGTGCAACAGTGCTCTCCAAAGTGTAATGATGTTGTTGTACAAAAATAATCCCCTGTACATAAATACCTAATGCATCCTGTCCAGTGGACCATTGAACAGCTTGCCTTGCTTTTATTATCTTTTTTGCCAAAAAATGGAGCTTCCCAGGTGCTTTTCTCTAAGGCTTTCCTTCCTCAAAGGCTGGGACTTCTTACAATGATGTGTAGGATGTCTTTACGTGCCCAATTGGCTAGACCTTATTCCTCACTTCCATACGAAGCTTTATGTACTGTACAACAACATCATTACACTTTGTTTTCTCTGTCATTTGGTATATCTTGTATATCTCCTGTTTTCTTGTGCATACCCATTTGTTCAGTAAGACATTTTAATGGATTTTTTGGGTGGTCTCATTCATTCTTTTAACATTTGCTGCTATTTTTGTACAGGTGTGTTGGTTCATTTGTTATATTTTCTGTATGCATATACCCTTTGTGGCTGTCCAAATAAATAGGTCTTACATTGCTTCTGGAAAATGCTTAGGCTTCGGCTTTCATGGACATCTAGAAAAGGCAATTCCATGCTGTGGAGCAGCCACAGAAAATGCTTCTCTGCACCTCCTTGCCCTATAGGCACTTGGTGCAGTGAGGTTTCAAGAGGGCACCAGCAGCTGACCTTCAGAACTGTGGTAGAGCATAGGGGAAGAGGCGGTTTTTTAGATGTCTCTTCACAGCAGAACAGGGGATTGAACATTATTCATTTCGCATTGACCAGAATTTCAGCTAGCGTAAATCAAGGCAGTTCAACTGACTATGATGTATAGGGTTGGGAATTTCGGTTTCAGATAGAATCAAAATTGCCCGAAAATGGCTGTTTCAGATGTTTTGGTTCTTTTACGTTGATTTTGTTTCATTTTGTTGTTGTTGTTGTTTTGCATTGCAATAGTTTGGGGATTTTTTTTCATTGCAGCTTAAGTTTAGTGGTAGAAAAAGATTTGAAACTGAAAAATCCAAAACGAGATCCAAAATTCATAACAAAACAAAACTGAAAAATACAAATCTGAAATTCCCCCTGGAGTCTCATCCCTAATGATGTGGTTCTGTTGATTTACATCCACTGAGGATCTGACCCAGAAAATTGGCCAAGTGTCCATAGTACCTTAGGCTGCTTTTTCAAAAGCTGTGAAGACAGACTTGTGTATCACATTGAAATGTTAGCATCTGTTACCAGGAACTGATTAGGACTCGTGGGAAAAAATGTAATGAAAAATTTGAAAAACATTGTGTAATTTATTCCCTGATATTTTTCACAAGATGTGAAATGTATTTAAAATTTTGCTGACATTTTAAGCTTCGTAAAATCAGCTGCTACTTTATTTAACTGAAACAACTAGGGGAAACAAGTTTCAGTGAACTCCTGATTATTTCAAAATGTAAATTTTCAAAAATTTGAAAAATTCTAACTAGTTCTAGAAACAATCAGACATCAGTAATGAATTGACTATCAGAATGAATTCCTTGTTGAAATGTTGAAAGTCATTAATGCTCTTGATGGATGAAAACAAACAAGATAGGGATGAGTCAGATTCTATGCTGCCCCAGGGAGGGCCACCACAGCCTCCATACATTAGACTGGCGGGGAGGGCAGTTTACATGAGCAGCTCCCCCAGGGGGAGGAGCTGCCATCATAAGTCCAGTTGGGGCGGGGGGCTGCCATCACAAGTACCTTCACGCCATGGGTCGACCGAGGAGCCATCCACACAGGGGAAGGACTCCCAAATTCCTGCATGATCAGGCCCCTTGGAGAAACTGCTGCCAAACAGTTGATGGGGTTGGTGTGGGGGGGCTGAGGAGCATGCTCACCTGGGCCGGGTGAAAGCACCAAACAACTAATGGGGTGGGGGAAAGGGCTGGAGGATCACACTCACCTGGGTCAGGTGAGCACATCAAACAGCTGACTGGGGGGACTGGAGGAGTGTGCCAAACAGCTAATGGGGGGGGGGGAGGAGGCCAAACAGCTGATTAGGGGCCTGGATGAGTGTGCTTTTCTGCACCCCCAATCAGTTTCTTCATATGGTCACCTAATCCAGGCGAGCATGCTCCTCCTTCCACACACCCCGATCAGCTGATCATTGGCTGAGTGTGCTTGATCCTCAGACCTCACCTCACAGCAGGCTTGGACAGGGTCTAACAAATGGGAGCGAACATGTTAGCCCAGATTTGCCCAGCTGACCTGTACTACATCGTCAGCCTTCTCCAGATGAAATGTCCAGGAGCAGTCAAGGTGGAACTGGGTGAACATATGGAACCACCAAACTAACAAGCAGGTGGCTCGTGGGCTACTGTCTCATTTGTTTTCACCCAATTATCGCTTTTGCCTTGATGCAGGTTTATAAAGCCATAAACATCCATGTGGCATTGATTGGTCTAGACATTTGGTCAGATGCAGATAAGATTATGGTGAACGCCACTGCAGGGATCACTCTGGACAGATTCTCAGTGTGGCGTCAGTCAGTTCTGTTAAAGAGGAAGAAGAATGACAATGCTCAGCTGATCACGTATGTATTGTGTTCCATGCCTCTTGTGTGGGCGTGAGAAACTGTCCATAAAGGACAGTGCTGGATCCAGGAAAGTTAATTTATTTATTATTTATTTTTAAATTTTCTTACCCCACCCCATCCTGCCACAAGCAGCTCTGGGCGGCTTACAATTCAACAATAAAAACACTTAAAACACTCAAAAATGAGGAGCAATTAAAATATCCCTAACCACCCACCACCCTAACCCATTCCCCCCATCCTAACCATCCTCCCCAACAAAAGCCAGGCGGAACAGCCACGTCTTACAACAGCATCGAAAAAAAGATGCTCAACAGAATGGTCCTTTCATTCCGTAGGCATGCTGTAGCTGGATTTCCTGCACTGAGCAGGGGGCTGACTAGATGACCCCTGAATACAATTCCAACTTTAAGATTCTATGATTCAGGAGGCGGGTATCCCTGCACTGCAGGCCCTGCAGGCCCATCTGTCACACATATGTTGTTATTTCAAGTTTATTAATGAACCCCACTTATTGGAGACCATTACAGGCCTCCCTAACTGAGGGTACCCTGGAATTGCACTTGTGCAGTCTACGCTTGCCTGGATTGAACCCTGGTAAAGGAGCTAGTGTTATTCTTTCCAACAGTGGGCTATAATTTTATAAAGTTAAAGCCAAAATCAGTATTCAAAATGAACTTAATATTCAATACATTTTACAAAGATTTGCATGAAATCGTTAATCCAGTAGTCCCTACTTTGGTATTTCACTGTTACTTTGGCATTTAGAGATGGAGGGCATTTTTAGACACGTTAAAGTTCCAGATGTTTCAATCTTCTGGGTTTACACATCCACAAGTAAGTTCCGGATTCATTTTTCACACACACACTGCCCTGAGGCAGTTCCTGGATGCATTCTTCACACAAATACTGCCCTGAGGCAGCCTAAAGTAGCTGCACCTGTAAATGTGACAGGCTGCCATGGAAACCAAGTGACCACAGCTGCCTGGAAGAAAGCAGTTTACCAGGAGAACCTTTTACACACAAAAGTTCTGGGAGAAGTTTCACGCAGAAGTTCAAAGATCCGGATGTTTAAGATCTGGATGAGTGATTTAGACACCCAGAAAGTTCTAGATGTTACAGCAAACATCCAGAAGAAATGTGTGTCTAAAAACACCCAATAACAAAGTAGTTCAGATGTCCTCTTTTATCGGAACAACTACTGTTGGTGAAAATATGCATGCTTTTTTGACCAACAGAAGTCAATCCAGTAAAAGAGGACATCTGAACTAGGGCTGAGACGAGAACCAGTGTTCCTGTTTCAAAAGGAAAACTGACCTTTTGGGAGTGCTTGCACGTGTCTGTCAGTACTTCATCAGTTTCTGGTGATTCCATGCTTCCGCCATTTGTTTGCCCTTTTCTTTACTTTCCGGGACTTTTCATAAATTTCTAGGACTTTTATGACAGTTTTACAGAAGATTTACAGCACTGTTATGGCAATTTCCAGCATTTTCCCGGCACTCAGCTGGCACGTTTTCATCTCTCCCTGGGGGTGTGCAGGTACACACTCGGCTTGGGAACAGCCCATAGTAGCCCTGTTCAACTTGTGAAAAATAACAGAAAATGGCAAAAACAGCATGAAAGCCTGTAAGTTTCCATGTCCTGCGAATCTCGGCAAATGTCCTGCTTTCAACAGAAGCAGCACTTGATGAGATTTCTCATTTTAGGCCTAACCTGTACCACTTTGACTGCTTTCTGATGTTACATAGGAGGTGGGGGAACTTGCACAATCATGGCTCTGTGATTGTGGGGATTAGCGCTTGTGAGAATGCACTAATCCCCTTTTATCACGCGAGAACATGCGTCCTTGTAAAGGCTACATTTGGGGACCCAGTAATGCATGAGTGTACTTGTGCAATAAAAGGGGATTAGTGAATTCTCACTGGCATGAATCCCAGCAATTACAGAGCTGCGATTATGATTGCTCAAGTTCCCCCCCACCCCGTAACATTGGAAAGCAGCCTTAGTTTCCATCTCTTACATTTGGAACCAATATGGCAGCTAAACTCTGTGATACTTAGGTTACTTTCCAGAAGCTTAACTTTGTCCTAGACTTTGTCGGTGGGATTTTGTGGAACAGCAGAGTCGGGGTGCTATGGAAATGGTAGAGGATGAGCCCCACTGACTTACCAAATGCTCAAAACTGTAGTGGGTAGTGGGTTAGAGTGCAGGTGGCGCTCAACTCAAGCCCACTGATTGTGGCATAGATCCTTTTTGAAGGACTATGTCATGGTGGTGGAAGCAAAAATGAAAACCAGGAGCGTAGCTACCATTGGACAAACAGGGACATTTGTCCCGGGGCCCATACTGGTTGGGAGCCCAATATCCAAGATAGCTAAGCCACCCTTCTCCGCTCCCCAGTTTTTCTTTTTAAATTGCTACCTGTGCTGTCTGGGGGCCCTTCCAGCTGCTACATGGCCCCCCTCCCTGTCTTCAGTTGCAACATTGTGTCTGACACAGCCTGCCAGCAGCTTCACCACCAGCAGGAAAAAAAGAGGGGGGTGGGCACGGACAATTTTTGTCCCTGGGCCCATTCCAAGCTAGCTACGCCCCTGACGAAAACTTTCTTTGCTGCCACCATAGTATCTGCAAAGTGCCATCCAGCAGAGCTCTTCCAGGTCCATCATGTAGCCTGCTAAATCGTGGCTGTCTCCACCTGGAGTTAGAGTTATTT
This sequence comes from Sphenodon punctatus, assembly GCA_003113815.1. Classification (NCBI taxonomy): domain Eukaryota; kingdom Metazoa; phylum Chordata; class Lepidosauria; order Sphenodontia; family Sphenodontidae; genus Sphenodon; species Sphenodon punctatus. The sequence continues at coordinate 531,952 of QEPC01014636.1, forward strand.
TGTTGGTCGCTGTGATGAGTTTGCCACTTACTTTGCAGATAAAGTTGCTATTTGGCTCGACTTGGGAACTGCTGGTTTGAATGCCATGTCAGAGTTTGGAGTTGAGGAGGTTCAGTCTTGTTCAGTTTGCTTGGACTGGCTTCAATTGTTTTCACCCACCAATGCAGAGGGTGTGCTTGGATTGATGTGGGCGACCAATTGTGAATTAGATCCATGTCTGCCCTGGCTGGTGAAAGCGAGCCGGGAGACTATGGGGCCATTGCTGGATTGGGTCATCATTGTCTCTCTTCAGGAGGGCAGGGTGCCTGTTGGCTACTGAAAAACCCCATCTCTTGACATTGAACCTGATCCCAAACCCTGCGGATCCTGTGCACGCATAGGAGGGACACGAGGGACACGAAGTGCCCACAATAGGGATCTGTGCAGCTTGCGTGCAGCTGCGCATATGCATGCACATGGCTGCACTCATGATCGCAGGGTTTGGGATCTGTGACGGGCCTGTTAGGACCTATTTCAGGGCTGAATTGGGGCACAGACAACACAGGCAACAGGATTTGTTTTTTCCCCATATTTACATTTCTTTACAATGCCTATTATATTAAAACTTTATCTTGGCCTCACAGGTCCACTTCCTTACCATCCCCGGGCTCGCAGACCCATTATCTCCTTAGCCTTCTCATGGGGCTTTGCCCCTCTTTAGTCTCAGTTCTTACAGGGCTTGCAGGCCCTTGCCTTCGCTGTCCTAAATTGGGCTTTACACCTCTTAACTCTTGCCCACTACCTCAGTGTACTTAAGTCTTGGGAGCTAAGTCCTTGCTCCTATATGGGGCTTCTGTGTGGACTACACTGAGCCCCTGCAGCGCTCCTAGGCTCACTCATGGTTTGGGTGTCTTAAGGCCATTCGTTCGGCCTCTCTCAGGCACCTCACATCAGGTGCTCCTGCTGCCCTTGGGAGTACACCTTCATTCTTTCCCTGCAACCGGCTGGCTCTGTTTTCTCTGCTCCACCACTCTATCCTTCCTTCTGGGACACTGCACTGTTTCCAGCCTCCCCAGCTGCAGCAGGCACTTGCAAACTCCCCTGCTGCTTCAGCTATCTTCCTCTCTCTCTCTCTGACAAGCTGCAGGTGGCTTTTTTGTTGGTATATGCAACATCCATAAGTTAAAGTTACTATATAAAGAACAGTAATTGACTATAGAGCCACCAGATGCTGCTGCTAAGTTTATGTGTACATGGAAGGGAGATGGGGTTTTGCAGTTGAATTCCTTTGTGTAACCACTCCTTCTTCCCTTTCTCTCTCATTGTCTCAGTCTCCATTTTGTCTTACTACTAGCTAGATGCAACTAAGGATCTGTGCATGGAAAGCTTAAGTAAAGTTCTGTTTTTTAAAAACCTTCAGCTGCATTTGTCCTTACTGATTGTGAATCAGTTATTACTCTGCAACATTTTTAAAAGTCCCACCTGATCACCGCAGCTGTCAGCACTCTGTAATTGAGCTCAGTGTAGTTTAGGACTTGCTACACAGTCAGGCCCGCTCCAGTCAACTTCATGTTAATTATACCTGTGCCAGTGGTGTCAACCTGCCACGGCCTGACTCCTTAAAGGAGCCGCTGCCAATTTTCTCTTTGTGATAGAACTGGCTCCAGCCACCCTGTTACAGACTCCCCTGCCAGCTATCGCCACGTCTCTAAACTTCCCTTTTTAGGAAGGTTATTGAATGAGTGGTTGTCTTGCAGCCTCAGGTGCATCTTGATGCTATTGGATTCCTGGACCCATGTCAGTCAGGATTTCACCCTGGGCATGGCACTGAGACTGTGTTTGTGACCTTGGTTGACATCCTCTGCTTGGGAATCAACAAGGGCATTTGTACCCTGTTGATTTTGTTAGATCTTTCAGCGGCCTTTGTTACAGTTGATTATGGGGTGATGTTGGCATGGCTGCATGACCTGGCAGGTGTATGTCAGACTGCTCTCAAGTGGTTCCATTCATTCTTGGCTGGGAATTCTCTCTTTTTCTTTCATTCTCTCTTTTTAATCTGACCCTGATCCTGCAGTCTTGGTGCTTTCCCAATGGCTACCATTGGGTCCCCTGGCTACCATTGGGGACTGGATGTGGGTGAGCCGCCTGAAATTGAATCCAGACAAGGCCAAAGTGATGATGGTTGACTGGCCATGTGACCTGGCAAAAATAAGGACCCCCAGTTATTGATAGGGTCCAGCCTCCTTTGGTCACACAGGTTCTCAGCTTTGAGGTGCTCTTGGATCCATTCCTGCACCTGGATTACCAGGTTACAGCAGTGACCAGGAATGCTTCTCATCAGTTACATCTGGTGATAAGGCTGTGACCTTTGTTATCAGATTTGGATTTGGCCACTATCATTCATGCCTTCATAACCTCGAGGGTAGACTACTGCAAAATGCTCTACATGGGGCTGCCCTTGATGGCTGTTCAGAAGTTGCAGTTGGTGCAGAACGCAGTAGCCCTTCTTCTATCGGGGGCGGGTCACCGGGAGCACATTACACCTGTGTTCCAGCATTGGCTACCAATAGCTTTCCAGGCACAATTCAAGGTATTGGAGAGGCCAGCTGGAAGCACCCTCTTGTAAGTACCATTTGCCAATGACATTTTTACAGCTAGGGCACACAGAGAGGCATTCTCAGTGGCTGGCCCACACTTATGTAACTCCCTCTCCTTGGAGGTTCATTTAAACCCACCTGTTCAACTTCCAGAAACGGTGTAAGACCTTTTTATTTGGCCAAGTGTTTGGCAGGCAGGGATGGATTTGGGTGGGTGGGGTGGGATTGGGGGACATGGAGAGGTTTTTAAAATTGATTTTAAGTTGCCCTGAACCTTGATGGGAAGGGTGGCATATACATTTAAATAAATAAATAACATTATTTGCTTACCTGTAGGGACACTTTTTGCATCTTTTTATACCCCTTAATTATGATGTCTAAAAACACCATCTATTCTATTAATAAGCAGGTGCTATGAGGTCTGAATCCAATGGATGACATGACTGTTTTTCTTTCTTACAGTGGGATTGACTTCACTGGGCCTACAGTAGGACTGGCTTTTGTTGGAACCATGTGTAGCGCTGTTTATTCCTCGGGTATTGTTCAGGTCTGGCTTAGTTTTGAATTAGGTAGCATTTCACTAGCATCCTATGCTTAATAAATGTTGGGCATATAGTTCCTTTAGCTCTTTTAGAATAATCTGCCCTAGAAAGACAGACACAAAATGGACAGAGAGTGTGGGTGAAAACAGACATGACGCTAACCACCCTTTAACCACCCTTGGTGGTCATTTATTCATGCTTCAGGGCTGCATAGGGCACCAATACAGTCCTGCAACATGCATAAATAACCACCAAGGGTGGTTAAAGGGTGGTTAGCGTCATGTCTGTTTTCACCCATACACATAATTTTGAGTTTAGTAACTATTGATTTTTAATTGAGATGTAATAAAAGGAAACGTGCGCTTGTCTCTACCAGTGCTAAAAACAAACAAAAGGAAGCACTTTTTAATGCAAAGCACAATTAACCTGTGGAATTCATTGCCCTGGGATGTTGTAGAGCCCAAGACAATAACTAGGTTCAAAAGGGGATTGAATAAATTAATGAAGGATAGGTCTAACAACATCTTTTAGCCAAGTTAGTCAGGGGATGAAACCTTTGACAGTTGGAAGTTGGGAGGGAATGTAAACTATCTCCTGTTCTGACCATTGTTGGAGACGGGATTCTGGGCCAAACGGACCATTTGTGTGATCCAGTCTGACATTTCTTACGTTCTTTAAAAAGTAATGTTGCGAGTTCCTTTTGTCCTTGTTATGGATCTCCATTTTGGGGTTCCTATTTGTTAGCAGTTCAGGAATGTTCTTGCCTGCTTCAGCTCTGCCAGCAGACCTTCCAAAATGACCACTGTTCTCATTTGCTGCAGGATCATAACAGAAATCCAATTGCAATTGGAGCCACAATGGCCCACGAAATGGGGCACAACCTTGGCATGAATCATGACACTAATCTCTGCAACTGTCCTTCTGGATCTTGCATCATGGCAGGACAACTCAGGTGAGGCCTTTGCCTTTGTAAAAGGAGGTTGGCAGACACAGGGTGGGGAAGTAGGGGGAGCAACCAAAGTATTTCTGAAGGTTGGCACTACACCCTGACCCCCCAGAAATGCCAGTCCATGATGTTTCTTGTCATGCCCTCTCCTTCCAAAACACAGGAAGGCACCTGGGGCTGTTCACCTCTGCTTGATCTGCCCCCTTCTTCCCTGCCATTGTCAGGTTCCATCTCTGGTGTGGGGAGCAGCTGCAGCACGGTGAATGAAGGACCCCAGAGGCAGAGCCTATTCCTCTTTCTTCCCCTCCCTTGGCTCTGGGACCCTCTCCTTCACCTTGCTGCCAGCTGGTATGGTTTCTGCTGCTGCCATTCTCCCCCTCTCCCTTCTCCTTTCCATCAGAGTAAGTGCTGGGTGTCTCCACTCCCCCACAGTGGCACCCATTGCTTCAGAATACCTTTATATATGGGACTGATTTACAGCCCATTGAACTCAATTGAAAAAAAATATATCCCACTAGTCAGGTTGGATCTTGCCACCTTCCTCCAGTCTTTGAACTGAAGGGATGGGACTATACTAGAAGAGGATGGAGCAAAGAGACTCTCCTTCCTCTTACTAACATGGCCTGTCCTCTTCAGAGCAGTATGAGGGCATAAGACTCTGCAGGGGGTGGAGCCATGTGAGAAAGGGGTCAGAAAGTCACCCACCACCATCCGCTTAAGCCCTGAGTCTCTAGGTCCAAACCTGGTGGGGTGGTAATCCTACCCATAGGCCAGGTATGTTCTGTCCAAGCTGAAGGCACAGCAATGGCATTCTTGAGTTGTGCTTTCATGGCTCATCCATTCAATACGTGATAAAGTCCTGGTTACGGCAAGCCTGTGTGGTGAGGAAAACTATCGGTTCAGTAAATCAACGCCTGAGAACACTGGAGAGACAATCATGTGAGCAGATGTGAACACTGTGCCTCTGAGGCTTGCAATACCCATTGCCTCATCCTGTGCCCGCAAGTGCTCTGGAAAGCATGACTCGGACGATTTCTTTGTGGTGTCTCATGGTCAGACAGGACTCAGACTGAGCACTGTATGCACCCCGCCACACACACACACTTCTTGTAAGTGTTTCATAACCCTTTCACCCAGAGCAGATTTCACTTAAAGAGTGAAGTCTGCACTAAGGAGCATTGCCAACAAGCAGACACTACAACGAGGTTTACAGTATGATTGAATTAGATTGTGAATAGAGTTTCCACCTCTCTGGCTTGGACCCAGAGTTTTCACATGGGTGGAGCATGGATATCTAAGGGGATGATTTCCCTGGATAGCCAAGGGAATTAACTTTCAGGAGGGGAATGGGGGACATGTTGGAAAGGGGCAGGGCAGAGAGGCTATCTTCCCCTAAAGTTTTTTTAATCATTCCACTCTGAACAGAGTTTTGCCCATTCCGCTTAAAACAATCTGTTCCAACAGAAATGGAACACAGGTGGAATTTCCATTTCACCCCTAGTTCATGGCTAAGATGGGATTTGAATCTAAAACTCCCAGGTTCTAGTCCAACATTTTATTCACTAGGGTTCTTGTTACCCAAAGTTGTGATGGGGAAAAATCTATGCTTTCAGATGGAAAAAGCTGTCATTTGAATGACTGTTAGTGGACATCATAGTTATATTATAGAGACAGGAAATTCCAGTCCCCCCGCAATGATATCATAATGCATCTCCAACCAGATTTTTTCACTTTCTTCCCGAGCAAAATATATACTAGCAATGTAACTGTGGCTGGGTGAACCCCACCCCACCCCTGCCCCTGTCCTTCACAGCTGGGGTGTGCAGAATTTAGCTCAGAGACTTGGCACACACACAGCAACTCCCAGTAACCACCCAGTGCCTAGTGACCTTGGGTTGCATAACACTTTGGGGTTTCCCCCACGAAGTAAATGGTCCCTCCATTCCCTTAAGCCCAGAAGGTCTCAGAGGAGTTGTGGGATCTGGCCTCCTTTACAGCCAGCCTGTCTCCTCCAAGATTTTATGAGCTCTTATGGACTAGGCCTTAGCAGAGTCCAAAAGTCTCTTGGCTCCTCATGAGCCTAATATGAGGAACAATCCCACCTCTGTAGTCCAGTACTTTCTGTCCTGGTGTTCCTCTGGGGCTTTGGGCTTTGAAGAGAGGGATTCTCCCACAACTCCTCTCCTTTCCTCCTTCAGTCAGCTTTTCCTCCAGCAGGAGAGAGACTAGCAGGGTGTCCTTCTCCTTCCATCTCCCCTCCATACTGAAAGTCCTGGCTTAAATACAGGTGTCCCAGCCTCAACTGATTACCCTTGTGTGCTTTGGTGCAGCTTCTCATTACTGGGCTTGCTGCACCTGGGCCATGGCTCTCCAGCTCTCCAGCTGTCAGTCTATGCAGTTTAACTGCCTGAGTCTGACAGAAGCCTATTCCTCCATAGGCCAATCTGCAACAGTAACTTTTCCAGATTCTGTGGTTCTAGTTGGGAAAACTGCTGAATTCACATTCAGGAGTTCATCAGTTTTCCCAACTAGAACCACAGTAAGTGATGGGAACATTTCGTTCATATCCGCCTTGAAGTGGAGTCATCTATTGCTCACTGTGACATGTTTGTGGATTATTTTGTGGATAAAATGGATCGGATTCACGACAATTTTGATGCCACAATTAATACATATGGGGAACTGGAGGTTATGGAAGCCTTGTCTTGTCCAGTTTTGTGGGATCAATTTCAGTCGGTGACACCCGCCGATGTGGTTGGTGTTCTTGGGGCTCTTAAGACAACATCTTGTGAATTAGATCCTTGGCCATCCTGGCTGATTAAATCTTGCCGGGAGACAATAGGGCCTTTGCTGGTTTGGGTGGTCAACGCCTCCCTTCGGGAGGGCAGAGTGCCGGGCTGTCTCAAAGAGGCAGTGGTTCGGCCTCTGCTCAAGAAACCATCGCTTGACGTTGACTCCCTTACCAGCTATCGGCCCGTCTCTAACCTTCCCTTTTTAGGGAAGGTTATTGAACGGGCAGTGACTCAGCAGCTGCAGGGACATCTTGACCGCATCGGTTATCTGGACCCCTCTCAATTGGGATTTTGTCCGGGGTATGGCACTGAGACAGCGCTTGTGGCTTTGGTGTATGTTCTGTGCCGGGAAATGAACTGGGGTAATTCGACCCTGTTAGTTCTATTAGATCTTTCGGCTGCATTTGATACAGTTGATCATGAGATGTTGGTGACGCACCTGTGGGACTGTGCAGGGGTGGACGGGACTGTTCTTGAATGGTTCCGCTCTTCCTGACTGGAAGAATGCAGTGAGTGGTTCTTGGGGAGTTTTTTTCATCATACCGAGACCTCTTGTGTGGAGTCCCGCAGGGTTCGGTTTTGTCCCCTCTCCTGTTCAACGTATACATGCAGCCACTCAGTGATGTGATCAGGAGGTTCAGCGTGCAGTGTCATCAATATGCTGATGACACCCAGCTGTATCTCCCTTTTTCACAAACCCAGGCCCTGCAGTCTCAGTGCTTACTCAGTGTTTGACGGCTGTGAGGGACTGCATGAGGACTAACTGACTGAAGCTGAATCCTGACAAGATGGAGGTGATGTTGATGGGTAAGGCGCTGGAGATGGTGGTCCCTGTTACTGGTGGGGTCTGCCCTCCATTGGTATCCCACGTACGGAGTCTGGGGGAGCTCCTCGATGCGCAGCTCCGCCTGGACAGCCAGGTGGAGGCTGTGGCGAGGAGTGCCTTTCACCAATTACATCTGGTGCGACGACTTTGTCCGTTTGTTTCAGGCTCTGATCTGGCCACCATCATCCATGGTTTCATCACCTCTAGATTCGACTATTGTAACGCGCTGTACGTGGGGCTACCCATGGTGACAGCTCGGAAACTGAAGCTGGTGCAGAATGCAGCGGCCCATCTCCTGGTAGGACTGGACTGCTGAGAGCACATTGCACCAGTGCTCCACTCTCTGCACTGGCTGCCGGTGGTTTTCCGGGACCAATTCAAGGTGTTGGTTTTGGCCTATAAAGCCCTAAATGGCCTAGGCCCTACCTATCTGCAGGACGACCTCACTCCCCGGGTGTTGGACTGTCCCCTGCGGTCATCAGGGGCACCCTGCTTGAGGTCCCCTGAGTCTTCCAGGGGGCCACGCAGGGGAGGGCGTTCTTGGTGGCCGCTCCACGGCTGTGGAACTCCCTTCTGGTGGAGGCCCGATTGGCCCTGGATCTTCCCGCTGTTTGGAGAAGTTGTAAGACCTGGTTGTTCCACCAGACATTTGGCGGGGGAGATGGGTGAGGGGGTGGATTGTTGGGTAGGGGGTATTTTTCTTTTTGTCCTACTTTTAGTTGTTTTAAATTGTTGTTTTAATGTTGTTTTAAGGTTTTGTGAATTGTAAGCTGCCCCAAGCTGCCTGTGGCAGGAGGGGCGAGGTAGCAAAATTTTAAAAATAAAATAAATAAATAAATAAATAAATAATCTCATGTGGCAGTGCTTCTTTGTGCTTGGGTGTCAGGTATAATTGACATCATGTTGGTTTCCCTACACAGCTACAAAACCCCTAAGGAATTCAGCTCCTGCAGCCTCCAGGCCTTTCAGAAATACATCATGGACCGAATGCCGATGTGCATGGTCAACATGCCAACACCAAAGGATATAATAGCATCTGCAGTTTGTGGGAACAACTTTGTGGAGGAAGGAGAAGAATGTGACTGTGGAACTCGTCAGGTACCTATTTGAATAGTCATTAAAAGATACTTCAAAATATGTAAAATTAGTGTCCAGGCACCTGTTGGCTCTTTTAATGTACAATTTGCATCTTGGCTTCCTGATGAATGTCCAGATGAGTGGGTGTCTGGAAGAGCAAAATATTGGAGAATGTGGTCTGCTGACCTGCTTTCCTCCTCCAACCCTTGTAGCTGCCTCTGCTCATCCAGACATTTCATTCATGTAGGAAACAGTCAGTGTCTTCAGATGAGTGAAGCATCCAGATCAGGGGTAAAGAACCTGCAGCCAATTGGCCAAATCTGGCAAATGGATGGGCTTTTTTATTTGTCCCCTTTTGGATTCCTTGATCTGGCCTGTGGATCCAGTTCCTGCTGGATACGCTGGAAGGATGAGCTCAGGAGTAGGGAGTGAAGATGAGGGCATGCATTCATGGATAAGAGTAGATCCTATCCTATCCTGTCTGACTCTTATCCAGTCTGTGGAGCTTGTACTAATTTTCATAGTGACCCCTGGAAAGAAAAGTTTCCTCACCCCGGTCCAGATGATTGAGATTTGGAAAACTGAATTTTTACTGAATCTGCTGCCATGACATGCTCTTTAGAGGATAGTTAGTTACCATGTTGGTCCTGAATACAAAAACGGAGAAGAGACAGAAAGACTGCAATCCACAAATCACTGATTCTGGAATACAGGCGGCAATGGAATTGGTCTGGAGTAAGTGGTTTGTCACCAAAGTATTTAAGATGATCCTTTTTTTGTGAGAATTGGGTGGATACCTTAAGAGTTCTGTTTTTAAATTGTTACATTTGCCTGGGATTTTGGAGGGACAAACAGCAGTGACTGGGCTGGGCAGAACCAATGGTCCTCCTCACTCTCTCTGTCAGGTTTTGGTTTAAACTTTCCTAAATAAGAACAACACAGGAGGGTGAAAGCTTTTAAGCTACATGGAGGTCTTTTCTGGGTGCCCTAATACCATTCTGATTGGCTGGATTCTTTCATAGGATCCCATGCCTTTGTGCCCTGGCCCCTCTTCCAGCCCCTCTCCTTGCCTTTAATGCACTGACACCCCGTGAGCACCCATCCAGTCTGCTCTCAGGACATCAGCACCTCAAAGACAAGAGATGGTGCTCTCTTGCTGCTGCCGCTCTGGCCCCTCCCTACTGCCCCCCCTCCCGTTGGCTCAAAAAGAGCTGGTCAGGCATACCCTGTGGCCAACCTGGCCCCAGCCCACCCCTGCCACACGTCCCCACCTGCCTCTTCCTCCCCTTGCTTCCCCCCTCTCCCCACTACAGCCATTGCCATTCAGCCTGAGATCAGGTGCATGCACAGAGAGCAAATCGCACTTCTACACATGCACCCAATCTTGAGCTGAATGGCAGTGGTAGTGATTTCGGCAGCTGCAGGGGTTTGGGGGCTTTGGCAGGGTGGTGCCCCGCCACCCTGACATAGACACCAAGCCACCCCTGCTCCACAGGGGCAGAGGGATGTTAGGAATGAGGTGGGGGAATGTCCTCTCCATATCCTTTTGTTGACATGGCCCCATTTTCTTGGATCACCATGACGTCATGTTGGCACATCGCAGGGTGAAGCCATCCTTGGTGAAGATCAAGTCCTAGTGCACTCAGACTTGGTATGGGCCTGGCCTCATTTATGAGCCCATATAGGGCTCTGCTCTGGCAGCAGTTTCCCATGGATTGTTATTTTATTGACAGGGCAGTGTAGATGCTAGGGAGATGAGGATAAGAACAGTAAGGGCTCAGTCCTCCACCATTAGTGTCAGTGGGACCTGAGCCATTGACTTCAATGAATGGAGGAATGCAGCCTCACTATTGAATATGAACTGTACTGGAGGCAAAGGAACTAAACATAAGGAAGAACTCCAAGCAGTCTGTGCCTCAGAAGAAAACCCTAGCTTTATAATCGGGCATCTGTCAGAGTCACATACCACCTTGCTAGCAACGATAAGCATCAGTTTGCTTTGCTGTAAAACTGTTCGAGATAAAGTGTGCTGTACAATTGCACATCTCTGTTTCTCCCTAAGTGAAGTACAGTCTGTCCTAATAAACTCATAGGGGAAACCCCATGTGCCATTGTGCCATAGCAGTAATTTTTTTCTCTCTTATTGTGTTAAGGAATGCACAAATGTCTGCTGTGAAGCTGCCACCTGCAAGCTGAAGCCAGGTGCTAAATGTGGCTATGGGGAGTGCTGTGAAAACTGCCAAGTGAGACTGATTTTACTTTCATATCCTGTTGGGATTCTTGTGGGGTTATGGGCAAGATGACAGGCAGTTCCAATGGCCAGCCCAGCCCCAAACCAAGCAACAGCCATAAACCCTTACAGGACTGGAACCTAGAGCTGAAATGGATATCCGTAGAAAATATTGTATCCAACAATTTTGCCCAATTGGAACCATATCCACCAAAATGAAAAATAACCACTACTTGGTTCCATCTTCATCAGATATTAGATTTGCATATTTCAGTTCTGCTATTATTATTATTATTATTATTATTATTAACAAACATTT
>QEPC01014636.1:570853-612512 GCA_003113815.1 Sphenodon punctatus
GAAACTCTCCCCACAAAGATGGACCAGACGGGCCCTCCGCCCCCCCGCGCTCCTCCCCTACTGCCATCAACCCAGCGTCAAAGTCGGTCTGAATCCGAGCAATCTTGTCTGCGAAGTAGGTGACAAACTCCTCACAGCGGGCCTGGGACAAGTCCCCATCCAGGCGGAGGGAGGCCGGACTAACCAGCCCCCGCACCACCCGAAACAGCTCCGCCGGACGCGACTTCGCAGACGCTATGAGGACAGCAAGGAACTCCTTCCTTGCCGTCCTCACAGCCTCAACATAGGACCGCAAATGGGCCCTATGGAGAAGACGATCGGAGTCAGATCGAGTCCAACGCCAGCATCTCTCTAGCCTCCTGCCTACACGCTTCATACACCACAGCCCCTCAGTAAACCAAGGGGTCCTGCGGTGACGAGACCAAGGCAGAAGGCTTCTTTGCTGTCCTCACAGCCTCAACATAGGACCGCAAATGGGCCCTATGGAGAATCCGGTCGGAGTCAGATCAAGTCCAACGCCAGCATCTCTCTAGCCTCCTGCCAGCTTGCTTCATATACTGCAGCCCCTCAGTAAACCAAGGGTTTGCCAAATTTGTCTCTGGGTGTGGAAGGCAAACATCACCCTATTATGAGCTGCTGGACTGGTTCCTGTGTGTGGATGTAGCCATCATGACATCCTGCCTCTATGGATGTGCCTTTGCCAGGGTCCAGAAGCAGGTGGATATGGCTCCCCCACTGTCTGCTCCTGGTCCAGCTATTCCTGCTCCCCCCACAGAAGCTGTGACCACCAACGGAGATCCCTCCCTGCCCATTCCCATCCCCCTCCCCAGAGCCAGCAAGGGTGAATGAGGATATGAGTACCATGACTCTCACAGTGTATCCCTTCACACTCGAGAGCCAGCCTCTGTTTGAGGAGTCACCGAAGGTGCTAGTCAAGAGTATGGAGGACCCTGATGCCATGTTTATAAAGGAGATGGAGGACAATAGTAAGTTAATGCACCTGGTTGGGGTGGGGGGCTGCATTTACAAAGCTGCATGATAAAGGCTTCCATTTATTGTTATCTAATTATGTGGGATTTTTTCCTTTACTGTGTTCACAGGGGACCAGGAGAGTGCTGGGGAGCAGGAGGATACTTCCCAGGACACAGCAAAACCAGATGTGAACAGTATGCATGGGAAGTGGGTGGGAAGGCACTATGGTGGAGCAGCGGGTGGGGAGAGGCACCATGGCAAGATGGTCTGGTGGGAAGGAGAGGCATCATGGTGGGATTGGGGAGTAGTGGCTGGGGGGAGGGGAAGCACCATAGTGGGTGATGGAAGAGGTGAAGGTGCAACCAGCAGTACTTGATTTCTGTATATTTTTCACTCCTCTACAGTGAAATGTGGAGGAGAACCATGTGCACCAGAGATCCAACCACAGCAACTGTCCCAGCAGCAATGTAGGGCAAGTACTCATACCAGCTTCCCCTATTGTGGGCAGAGAGTCGTTACTGTGGGTGGGCAGGGCAACTGTTACATTGGGTGGGAAGGTCAGGTGGGTGTGGGAAGGTGGGAGTGAGGCAGTATGAACTAATAGCTTTCCTTGTTACAGTTGCTATGCTGCAATAGGCACAGATTGAACCCCCTACAACATGTTCCCAGTGGAACCAGGACCTGCAGGTCTACAACCAGTGGTGCAGTNGTACCCGGAATCCGGTAACCGGACCGGATTTACTGGGTCGAATCCGATAATGCCGGTACGCCCGGTACTAGCATTATCGGATTCTGGATTTACCGGTTTTCCCGCCTCTACTGTCTGGCATCATCTTGGGCCTAATCCAGAGCCCACTAGGGGTTAATGGAAAGAATTTCATTGAATTCAGTTGGCTTTAGGTCAAACCCCTGGTGCTCGATAATCTTTTGGAACTGGATTACCTGCCTAGAAATAAAGTAATGCAACCCACCCCTGCCTTATGGAATCTGCTCACAGTCCAACAAATAAACTCCTTGTTCAATGACCATTGGTCACTCATTGGTGGGGTATAGGCAGGGCTTAATTTGTGTCTGGGCTCAGCCCTGGCATCCCTTCCAGTCCTTGCTACTGCTGCTTTTCTGCAAGACCCCACCTGTGACTGGATGGAGAAGCACCAGCTTCACTACCAGGCTTTCCCTGACTGGACTGGGGCTGATAAGCAGCACCAAATAAATTTGATCAGCAGCAACAGAAGCTCCCATCAAACTTAACCCAGAACTGAGCAAGAACTGGTAATGAAGGGCTGGGAAGTGGGAACAAGGTCTGGAGGAGTCATGAGACCTTGGCAGAGGTACTCCATGAGTCCCTCTGAATCCCTCCATGCTTTCAAATAAAAGGGGTGGGACTCCCAGGACAGACTTGAGACAGGGTTGAGTTTCTTTTACAACTGAAGCACTGGTTATAGGCCCCAAACCAGCAAAGTGCATAGTCATTGGTCAATGGAATTACTTGTGTGATTAAAGTGTGCTATTAAGGGCTTTTATGGTTCAACCATATGAACTTTAAATTTACAAGGAGAATCCATGCCACTAATTCACAAGTGGCAACATTAACACTTGTATCAAGTGCCCTCTGCAGTATAAAACTCCCCTTTGAGGGTATTCCAGGAGTACTGATCTGGAAGGAGGACCAGATAGCTCAGAAGTTGTATGGAAATACAGGACCACCATGTGAATGACTCAGTGCCTCTAGCAGACCATCCTAAATCCATGTGTGATGGCAGATGGCACCATCTTGACACACACTAGAGACCTTCAAAGCTAAAGACATGGAGGAGGCCACGTAACTATCATCATCTGTGAATTACATAAGGACATTTTGAGGGATCTACCAGGCTTAATGAGGAAGCAAACCACAACTCCTCAACAAAATCCTCTGGGGGACACTTTGTATGGGAGTTTAGTAAGTTCTTTGCTTTTAGGGGTTTAGAAAGTTCTTCCCAAACATCCCATAAAACAGGAGCTTTAATCCAGCCTGGCCCATTCACTGCCAAGGGCTTTGACTGGGAGTTGCAATGCAATATAGCAGTGGTAGGGGGCACTGTGGGTGGCAAAACAGCTTGTACTGTGGCCCTTTTCAAATGGGCTGCGGTGGGTGGGGGGATGGGGGTGTGCTTGTGGTGGGTGGGGTGCACCCGTCCCCACAGGAATACACCCATCTCCACCCACCTCCTCCCATCTTCACCCATAGAGCAAACGGCATTGGAGCCCATTGCTCCGTGCGTGGGTGGAGATGGGTGTAGCACGGGAATGCACATGCACCCCCACCCATCCGCCGTGGCATTCCCAAGGGCGCCTCCACCCATCTCCATGCAGTGAAACTACATGGAGACGGGTGAGGGTGTCTCATATGAAAAGGTCCTGTATCTGACCTTAATAGCACAATGAAACCAACCAAGGAGAAACTGTTAGTACAACATTTCATTTCCCATCACTTTTGCATAGCTCTAATTAGGGGTGGAAATATCGATATTGGATTAATCTGATACACCCGATAATCGAGTATATCAGATTAATCCGGTCATTGAAATAAATGGCTGCAATATAAAAAAAACCAGTAAACCGGCCAATGTTAAATAACCGGTATGCCAATACCAGTAGATCTGATACCAGGGAGATTCAATACCAATAAATCCGGTATCCGGTATTCTCCTGTGTGTCCCACCCCTAGCTCTAAAGGAAGCCTGGAGGTCTTTTCTTCCTATGATAATGGTCCTGCAACTCCCATCAGTATTCAGCAGGCTTTGGGCATGCATATAGATTTTAAAAAATAGGTTCCGGTGAGTTTGACTATAAACAAAAATTGTATTGGCACACTACTGTCTGATAGATAATTTATAAATATTTGTAACAACAATGTACTCTAGAAGGGCTAATGGCTCCTATCTCAATTGGCTATTCAAGCCCACAGTATGCCATCACATAGGTTAGGGACTTACTGTGGGGAAGCTTTGTCTTGTCCAGGGTTGGATCTGTGCCCCCGCAGGGTTCCACAGGCCTTAGGATTCAGGGTGAAGGGGTATGACCTCCTACAAAGGAGGCATGACATTGCCCACCATGCTGAAAGCACTCCACAGCTGTCTGGCAGGTGGTGGACCACTGGTGACCCACCATGCATAGACAGCAGGCCATAGTGCATGTGGGTGAGGAGAAGTCTCCAGAGGCTGAAGGACAGGTGACTGCAGGCCAGAAATGGGCCAGAGGCCAGATGTTTCCCACCCCTCATGATCCTTTATGGATCTGCTTGATGTGCTCACTTCAGTACACCCTCACAAGCTTGCATCAAGGTCACCCTGGCACCAAGGCCTGTAGTGGACTTTGGATCAGACCCTTTTGCCTTTGGATGGATGCTGTAAGCAAAGGGATTTGATTGCTTTGAGAGTTGTTGGACTTGGACAAGGGAGGCCAAGATTCAAATCCTCTTAGCCATGAATTCACTAAGTGGCCTTGGGCAAGTCGCTAACTCTCCAGTTCACCATCTGTACAATGGGACTAAAAATGACCTACCTCACAAGGTTGTTGTGAGGGTGAACTAGATAATGCTTTTAAAGGACTATGAACATTGAAAATGCTATATAAATTATTAGTAATAAAGATGATGACAATGAAGCCAAGAGACAAGGCAGAACATTCATGACTGCCACTGAGTGAAACAAAGAGCTGAGGGAACTCTACAGAATTCTCTGCGTTTTACAGGATTAACCCCATTGCAAGGTTTTCTTTCTCAAGCCCATCTTCAGCATACTTTAATCTGAACCAACCTCTTTCAGTCTGACAGTGATTGATTAGAGCTTGTTTGACAGATTAAATCAGTGAGGGCACACCCATGAAAGGATGCTCTGCTCTTTATCATTAGGCACATATATATATGCTTTGAGAGTTGTTGGACTTGGACAAGGGAGGCCAAGATTCAAATCCTCTTAGCCATGAATTCACTAAGTGGCCTTGGGCAAGTCGCTAATTCTCCAGTTCACCATCTGTACAATGGGACTAAAAATGACCTACCTCACAAGGTTGTTGTGAGGGTGAACTAGATAATGCTTTTAAAGGACTATGAACATTGAAAATGCTATATAAATTATTAGTAATAAAGATGATGACAATGAAGCCAAGAGACAAGGCAGAACATTCATGACTGCCACTGAGTGAAACAAAGAGCTGAGGGAACTCTACAGAATTCTCTGCGTTTTACAGGATTAACCCCATTGCAAGGTTTTCTTTCTCAAGCCCATCTTCAGCATACTTTAATCTGAACCAACCTCTTTCAGTCTGACAGTGATTGATTAGAGCTTGTTTGACAGATTAAATCAGTGAGGGCACACCCATGAAAGGATGCTCTGCTCTTTATCATTAGGCACATATATATATGCTTTGAGAGTTGTTGGACTTGGACAAGGGAGGCCAAGATTCAAATCCTCTTAGCCATGAATTCACTAAGTGGCCTTGGGCAAGTCGCTAATTCTCCAGTTCACCATCTGTACAATGGGACTAAAAATGACCTACCTCACAAGGTTGTTGTGAGGGTGAACTAGATAATGCTTTTAAAGGACTATGAACATTGAAAATGCTATATAAATTATTAGTAATAAAGATGATGACAATGAAGCCAAGAGACAAGGCAGAACATTCATGACTGCCACTGAGTGAAACAAAGAGCTGAGGGAACTCTACAGAATTCTCTGCGTTTTACAGGATTAACCCCATTGCAAGGTTTTCTTTCTCAAGCCCATCTTCAGCATACTTTAATCTGAACCAACCTCTTTCAGTCTGACAGTGATTGATTAGAGCTTGTTTGACAGATTAAATCAGTGAGGGCACACCCATGAAAGGATGCTCTGCTCTTTATCATTAGGCACATATATATATGCTTTGAGAGTTGTTGGACTTGGACAAGGGAGGCCAAGATTCAAATCCTCTTAGCCATGAATTCACTAAGTGGCCTTGGGCAAGTCGCTAATTCTCCAGTTCACCATCTGTACAATGGGACTAAAAATGACCTACCTCACAAGGTTGTTGTGAGGGTGAACTAGATAATGCTTTTAAAGGACTATGAACATTGAAAATGCTATATAAATTATTAGTAATAAAGATGATGACAATGAAGCCAAGAGACAAGGCAGAACATTCATGACTGCCACTGAGTGAAACAAAGAGCTGAGGGAACTCTACAGAATTCTCTGCGTTTTACAGGATTAACCCCATTGCAAGGTTTTCTTTCTCAAGCCCATCTTCAGCATACTTTAATCTGAACCAACCTCTTTCAGTCTGACAGTGATTGATTAGAGCTTGTTTGACAGATTAAATCAGTGAGGGCACACCCATGAAAGGATGCTCTGCTCTTTATCATTAGGCACATATATATATGCTTTGAGAGTTGTTGGACTTGGACAAGGGAGGCCAAGATTCAAATCCTCTTAGCCATGAATTCACTAAGTGGCCTTGGGCAAGTCGCTAATTCTCCAGTTCACCATCTGTACAATGGGACTAAAAATGACCTACCTCACAAGGTTGTTGTGAGGGTGAACTAGATAATGCTTTTAAAGGACTATGAACATTGAAAATGCTATATAAATTATTAGTAATAAAGATGATGACAATGAAGCCAAGAGACAAGGCAGAACATTCATGACTGCCACTGAGTGAAACAAAGAGCTGAGGGAACTCTACAGAATTCTCTGCGTTTTACAGGATTAACCCCATTGCAAGGTTTTCTTTCTCAAGCCCATCTTCAGCATACTTTAATCTGAACCAACCTCTTTCAGTCTGACAGTGATTGATTAGAGCTTGTTTGACAGATTAAATCAGTGAGGGCACACCCATGAAAGGATGCTCTGCTCTTTATCATTAGGCACATATATATATGCTTTGAGAGTTGTTGGACTTGGACAAGGGAGGCCAAGATTCAAATCCTCTTAGCCATGAATTCACTAAGTGGCCTTGGGCAAGTCGCTAATTCTCCAGTTCACCATCTGTACAATGGGACTAAAAATGACCTACCTCACAAGGTTGTTGTGAGGGTGAACTAGATAATGCTTTTAAAGGACTATGAACATTGAAAATGCTATATAAATTATTAGTAATAAAGATGATGACAATGAAGCCAAGAGACAAGGCAGAACATTCATGACTGCCACTGAGTGAAACAAAGAGCTGAGGGAACTCTACAGAATTCTCTGCGTTTTACAGGATTAACCCCATTGCAAGGTTTTCTTTCTCAAGCCCATCTTCAGCATACTTTAATCTGAACCAACCTCTTTCAGTCTGACAGTGATTGATTAGAGCTTGTTTGACAGATTAAATCAGTGAGGGCACACCCATGAAAGGATGCTCTGCTCTTTATCATTAGGCACATATATATATGCTTTGAGAGTTGTTGGACTTGGACAAGGGAGGCCAAGATTCAAATCCTCTTAGCCATGAATTCACTAAGTGGCCTTGGGCAAGTCGCTAATTCTCCAGTTCACCATCTGTACAATGGGACTAAAAATGACCTACCTCACAAGGTTGTTGTGAGGGTGAACTAGATAATGCTTTTAAAGGACTATGAACATTGAAAATGCTATATAAATTATTAGTAATAAAGATGATGACAATGAAGCCAAGAGACAAGGCAGAACATTCATGACTGCCACTGAGTGAAACAAAGAGCTGAGGGAACTCTACAGAATTCTCTGCGTTTTACAGGATTAACCCCATTGCAAGGTTTTCTTTCTCAAGCCCATCTTCAGCATACTTTAATCTGAACCAACCTCTTTCAGTCTGACAGTGATTGATTAGAGCTTGTTTGACAGATTAAATCAGTGAGGGCACACCCATGAAAGGATGCTCTGCTCTTTATCATTAGGCACATATATATATGCTTTGAGAGTTGTTGGACTTGGACAAGGGAGGCCAAGATTCAAATCCTCTTAGCCATGAATTCACTAAGTGGCCTTGGGCAAGTCGCTAATTCTCCAGTTCACCATCTGTACAATGGGACTAAAAATGACCTACCTCACAAGGTTGTTGTGAGGGTGAACTAGATAATGCTTTTAAAGGACTATGAACATTGAAAATGCTATATAAATTATTAGTAATAAAGATGATGACAATGAAGCCAAGAGACAAGGCAGAACATTCATGACTGCCACTGAGTGAAACAAAGAGCTGAGGGAACTCTACAGAATTCTCTGCGTTTTACAGGATTAACCCCATTGCAAGGTTTTCTTTCTCAAGCCCATCTTCAGCATACTTTAATCTGAACCAACCTCTTTCAGTCTGACAGTGATTGATTAGAGCTTGTTTGACAGATTAAATCAGTGAGGGCACACCCATGAAAGGATGCTCTGCTCTTTATCATTAGGCACATATATATATGCTTTGAGAGTTGTTGGACTTGGACAAGGGAGGCCAAGATTCAAATCCTCTTAGCCATGAATTCACTAAGTGGCCTTGGGCAAGTCGCTAATTCTCCAGTTCACCATCTGTACAATGGGACTAAAAATGACCTACCTCACAAGGTTGTTGTGAGGGTGAACTAGATAATGCTTTTAAAGGACTATGAACATTGAAAATGCTATATAAATTATTAGTAATAAAGATGATGACAATGAAGCCAAGAGACAAGGCAGAACATTCATGACTGCCACTGAGTGAAACAAAGAGCTGAGGGAACTCTACAGAATTCTCTGCGTTTTACAGGATTAACCCCATTGCAAGGTTTTCTTTCTCAAGCCCATCTTCAGCATACTTTAATCTGAACCAACCTCTTTCAGTCTGACAGTGATTGATTAGAGCTTGTTTGACAGATTAAATCAGTGAGGGCACACCCATGAAAGGATGCTCTGCTCTTTATCATTAGGCACATATATATATGCTTTGAGAGTTGTTGGACTTGGACAAGGGAGGCCAAGATTCAAATCCTCTTAGCCATGAATTCACTAAGTGGCCTTGGGCAAGTCGCTAATTCTCCAGTTCACCATCTGTACAATGGGACTAAAAATGACCTACCTCACAAGGTTGTTGTGAGGGTGAACTAGATAATGCTTTTAAAGGACTATGAACATTGAAAATGCTATATAAATTATTAGTAATAAAGATGATGACAATGAAGCCAAGAGACAAGGCAGAACATTCATGACTGCCACTGAGTGAAACAAAGAGCTGAGGGAACTCTACAGAATTCTCTGCGTTTTACAGGATTAACCCCATTGCAAGGTTTTCTTTCTCAAGCCCATCTTCAGCATACTTTAATCTGAACCAACCTCTTTCAGTCTGACAGTGATTGATTAGAGCTTGTTTGACAGATTAAATCAGTGAGGGCACACCCATGAAAGGATGCTCTGCTCTTTATCATTAGGCACATATATATATGCTTTGAGAGTTGTTGGACTTGGACAAGGGAGGCCAAGATTCAAATCCTCTTAGCCATGAATTCACTAAGTGGCCTTGGGCAAGTCGCTAATTCTCCAGTTCACCATCTGTACAATGGGACTAAAAATGACCTACCTCACAAGGTTGTTGTGAGGGTGAACTAGATAATGCTTTTAAAGGACTATGAACATTGAAAATGCTATATAAATTATTAGTAATAAAGATGATGACAATGAAGCCAAGAGACAAGGCAGAACATTCATGACTGCCACTGAGTGAAACAAAGAGCTGAGGGAACTCTACAGAATTCTCTGCGTTTTACAGGATTAACCCCATTGCAAGGTTTTCTTTCTCAAGCCCATCTTCAGCATACTTTAATCTGAACCAACCTCTTTCAGTCTGACAGTGATTGATTAGAGCTTGTTTGACAGATTAAATCAGTGAGGGCACACCCATGAAAGGATGCTCTGCTCTTTATCATTAGGCACATATATATATGCTTTGAGAGTTGTTGGACTTGGACAAGGGAGGCCAAGATTCAAATCCTCTTAGCCATGAATTCACTAAGTGGCCTTGGGCAAGTCGCTAATTCTCCAGTTCACCATCTGTACAATGGGACTAAAAATGACCTACCTCACAAGGTTGTTGTGAGGGTGAACTAGATAATGCTTTTAAAGGACTATGAACATTGAAAATGCTATATAAATTATTAGTAATAAAGATGATGACAATGAAGCCAAGAGACAAGGCAGAACATTCATGACTGCCACTGAGTGAAACAAAGAGCTGAGGGAACTCTACAGAATTCTCTGCGTTTTACAGGATTAACCCCATTGCAAGGTTTTCTTTCTCAAGCCCATCTTCAGCATACTTTAATCTGAACCAACCTCTTTCAGTCTGACAGTGATTGATTAGAGCTTGTTTGACAGATTAAATCAGTGAGGGCACACCCATGAAAGGATGCTCTGCTCTTTATCATTAGGCACATATATATATGCTTTGAGAGTTGTTGGACTTGGACAAGGGAGGCCAAGATTCAAATCCTCTTAGCCATGAATTCACTAAGTGGCCTTGGGCAAGTCGCTAATTCTCCAGTTCACCATCTGTACAATGGGACTAAAAATGACCTACCTCACAAGGTTGTTGTGAGGGTGAACTAGATAATGCTTTTAAAGGACTATGAACATTGAAAATGCTATATAAATTATTAGTAATAAAGATGATGACAATGAAGCCAAGAGACAAGGCAGAACATTCATGACTGCCACTGAGTGAAACAAAGAGCTGAGGGAACTCTACAGAATTCTCTGCGTTTTACAGGATTAACCCCATTGCAAGGTTTTCTTTCTCAAGCCCATCTTCAGCATACTTTAATCTGAACCAACCTCTTNCCCCACCAAAGCGAGCACACCCAGCTGCAACAACAACAACAACTAAAATAAAGGGACAGGAGGAAATGAGGAAAAAGATAATATTTAACGTTAAAGTTAATGTTTATATTGTTACATAAAGTTATATTTTTCACAATACATTGTTTCCCTGCTTATTCTGGAAACGTTGGGAAGTTTGGGGGAGTGGGGGCAGTATGATGGTATGCCATAGTGATAAGCTGCTTTGGTGTGGGGGGGTGCACTGAAAGGGGAGTAGGGAGTCTTCTGCAAGTGCATTTGCATGTGACGGTGGGGAGGCACATAGAGGGCCCTTGGAGAATGGCGTTATAAGCATAGTAGTAAGCAACTTTGGGTTTTGGGGTTGGAAGCACTTGCACTTGATGGAGGGGTGAGGGTTCATGGTAGCTGGCAGCACGCCTGTGCCCCCACGCTTCCTGTTGCCATTACCAGAGCCAGCTAGCATGTGAATGCCAATAGGAAAAAGCAGAGGTTCATGCCTGCAGCTGGCTAGCTGTAAATTTCTGTGAGCAGAAAGGGTGGGAAATAGCAAGGACTGGAGGGTAGGGGGCCCAGGAGGGAAAGTGTGCTGTTTCAGAAGATGTGGGAGGGCTGAGTGGGCCAGAGGAAAACACAACAACACCCAGGAAACAATTTTAAAGGCTTTAGTTATGATCAGTTAACTGTCACTTAAGGCTGGGTGTTTGTACTTGCAATGCAGTTGATGTGCTTACACAAGGTGTCCTGGATCTCTCAGACTAGGTGCTGCTCTGCTCTGTTCAGCTGGTCCCGGAACAGAGGCACTGGCTTGCCAGAGCTAGCTGGTGAGGGGTTCTCCAATGCTGCCCTGTTGGTCTCTCAGATGTGGGGTACACAGGCGGCAGTGGTTAGCAGGGGTGCAGTTTCCAGCTAGAATCAATCTTGGCCACAGTTACTCTCCAGGTTGCTTCAAAAGCCCCAAACCCCCTCTAGACTGAATTTTAGTCCTGGAGAAAACTTGGATCTAATATCAGCTTCTTATTACTTTGGTTCTCCTGTATCTGAGTACCTCACTATGAGAAAATTTCTTTTCTTACCAGATTGCAGTAATAAAGCCAAAGACTCAGGTCTTAGTTAATTAGCTTTACTTAAGAAGTAAAAGTATATTATTCTTATTATTTAAAAAGTAGTTCTTTGCAAAGAAGGAACAGCAGTTCCAGCATCCAAGAAGACACTGACCAACTGAACAAATGCTTAAGCTTTTACAAAGACTTTTATAGGGTTCCTGGCATTATAGGAATGTATGACATAAGGCAGTTACAAAGCATCCAACCATATCAGTACTATTTGACTCATCATCATTTCCAGATGTAGAGACCTCTTATTTGGTTTCTTATCTAAAAGAGAGCAATCCATTGCAGCAGGGGGGGTCCCCCAGGGCCACACAGGGCACTCTGGTCACACTCACAGGGAATTAGCTCACCCCCTGCTATGCCATCTCATCTGTGAGCGTCGGCTGAACCCCCTCCTTCCAGGCAGGGGGTACCCTCTCCAGACACACCACACAGTCCAGAGGGTTCCAGTTCACAGTCCTTTATTTGGACATCATCAGTCCAGCGTACCTGGGGCTGCCGGCTCATCCACCTCCACCCTACCGGCCCAGGTACCTTGTCAGGGTACCGCTGGTTCTCCAGGCATCAGCACCCTGGAGAGGGTAGAGCAGCAAGGCTTCTCTGGGAGATGTTGTTCCTTTGCATCCCAGGCAGAGACTGAGACTCTCTTTGCCTAGTCTCTCCTTATATACTGACAGAGTGGGCATGGCCAGGCTTCTACTTCTCTGCCTTAAAGGGCCACTAACCTGCCCACTCTGTCACGGGTTTCTCAGCCTGTAACCCCTCAGGCTGATCCCCAGCTTTGGGGTTGGCTCTGCCACACCCCTGGGTCCACCCCGCCCTCTGACGGGTGCCCACAGTCCCCTTCTTAAAGGAGTAGCAGCCCCCCTGGACTGCTCCCTGCTACATCCATACTCTACATAGCTTGTGTACTAGGGCAAAAGGCATCAAAGATGAGCTAAGCTAAGCAGACTACACCCCCTCCACAAGGTGGTGCTGAGCTTTCTGTTGAATAAGGTTGAGAGAAGAGCAAGTGTTCCCATTCTGCAGGGAAGTACTGACCTTTCAGAAGCCCTCCATCACCTTCACCAGGTCTCTTAGCATTGTGCTTTAAGCGAGCCACTTTAAATGGGTAAGAGTATGGAATGTAATTTGTATTATTATGGAATGCAATCTTGTCTCTGAAACTTTATTCCTTTATTTAAACATTATTTGCATTGTAATGACCTAAGTGGTCAATCAATAAACTTTTTGACTGACTGATCTTCACCACATCAGCCAACTGCACCACCCAGTCTAGCAGCCCTTCCACAATTATGGTGCAAACCTTGACAAGGATAGTGCCAACTGTGGAGGTTCCAATGCCAAATTGCTGGGCAACAGAATGGCAGGAATCTGGAGTGGCGACCTTCCAGATGGTGATGGCAACGCACTTTTCTATGGGGATGGGCAACCACATCACTATGCTCTGTTTCTCCAGCTGATGTCTGTGTATCTTGGCTGTCTGTAGAATGAGGCAACAGGTAATCCTGAAGTTGAAGTTCCATTCTGTGTCTCTCCAGGAGGCACCTATTGGCACGCATCAGCTCCCCTTGTTAGGGTTTCAATCCTCCTCAGCATAGTCTGTTGTCACTGGAGGAAGGCAAATACATGGCACCGAAAGAGTAGCTGTCTCTGGATTGTGGTGCACCCTACTACTCCAGTGACAGATCAAGCAAGACTCCATCTCTGCCTTGCAATCTCATTGTGCAAACAGTTGCAAAAGGCTGTCTGTTTCTTAGGCTCTGCACACTAAACATGTGAGTGAACCTGGACTCCAACAGGTTATTATCTTGTTTGTTAACACCCAATGTACTACATTGTATTTATTTATGCAATTTTTAAAGCAGCATTATTTTGCTTGGGGATTATTGGCCTTTTTGTTTTCTTGTTTATATGCCTATACATCTACACACACACACACACACACACACACACACACACACACACAAAAGCATTGCCATACAGGACTCATGGACTAACTAGTTCAATTAAATTAAATTTTATTAGACTATTTAGCTTTTACCATCATCTGATACAAAACGAAACAGTCCCAACCATTTATCAATGACTGAAGATCAAACATAAACATGTGTATAATACATTCAACAACTAATGCTTGGACATAAACATACCTAATGCGTTCAGCACACAAGACAAAAGTAGTAAGTCTAAACACCTAAGGTTCCTTCTACTGCTGAAATATCCAAATCAATTTTTCCACTTTGGAAAAAGTGGAAAGAACATCTGGAAGTGGAGGAAGCAACTGATCCCTTGTTTCCCCATAGAACAGGCACTCCAATACATAGTGGACTGTATACTCTATCACATTTTTACAAAAGGGACATGTTCTTTCATCCTCCTACGGCCCTCTAGCATGACTATTGGCATCTGCTCCATCCTCAGCTTGGTTAATGCTATTCTCTGGAACATTTTCAACTCAAGCCTTAAATACCTTTCTAGCCCCTGCCCTCCTTGCCATAAAATGTACAAGGTGCAATCCGAGAGAACCGCACATTGGCAAGGTCTTCCTGTTGAGCTATGTCCCTAATGCTCTGGATCAACAAAAATTTATCTGCAGGGGAAATCAGTCATAAATTATCAGTCACAAGGTAACCCAGACCCATCTGTTTCAGTGACGTAATCACATAGTGTAGCCAAGGGGATTTGTACTGAGAATAGAACCCAAGATCCTCAAATATACACATCTTGGGGAATGTAAGAGGAGAGTATTTCAAGATCTTTAACCAAAATGATAACAATCTAATGAGAATTTTGGTTGAGATAGCTTCCGTCCCAGTTTCCAACCTCAAAAAAGCATCAGCCATAGTAGGCGAAAGCCCCAAAAGAGAATCTAAAAATATATTCTGTGGAACGTCAATGTCACTGGATGCCTACCAACCCCAGACTTCACACCTGTATAAGAGTTGGGCATTAACTTTGGCCTCACAGGCTTTAAATGGGGATAACACAGATCTTCCTGTCACTGCAACATAAAATCTATTGATTGCTCCTGCCGATTACTTTGCTTTGGTTTTAACGCTAAGTAGGTTCAGTTTCCTATTTCTGAATATCACCAACACCAATTACCCCAATTACTTCAGAACAGATGTAGGAAAATCTGCCTCCAAGTACTTTCTATCCTAAACCCTAAATATTAGAAATTGGCCAGAATCCTGAAATCTATGGTTTTATATCCTTTCCCAAATACCAGTATCATTAAATATTAGAGCTGTGGATAGCCTTACCATTCATATTGATGTCACAATCTTCCTGTAACAAGTCCATGCAAATGGATCAAGGGTGAACACAACATTGCTAAAATCTGGCCCTTTCATAGGGCTCTCACTTAGGACTGCATCGAATAGTAATAATAAAAAAATCATGAGTATTTCCAAGTTTCCAAGGGTTGGCTCTGAGAGTTTGGCTGGTCCTCGGTAACTCAGCTGAATACTCGATACTCAGCCAAATACTCAGTCAAATACTCAGAAAAATAAAACCGAGTACTGAGTATTTTTTAAGTACCAAGTTCCTTTATATAGAGCCAGGAAAAGCCCCATATGTTACACATCCGAGGACTTACCAGAGTACTGAGTACTGGACTGAGTACCAGGTCGATTCCTTGGTACTTGGTAAAACAGAGTCAAATACCAAGATACTTGGTAAAAAAGAAGTAATTTTGAATACTGAGTTTCAGCACTACTCTCACTGCTAACACTCTAGTTCATGCTCTAGTCATTTCTCGCCTTGACTACTGCATCTTCCTTCTTAAGGGTCTTTCACTCTCTCTCCTTGACCCTCTACTTCTACTCAACACTTCACTACCAAGGTCATACACTACACCCACTGCTTTGATAGTGTTCAACCCCTTTTCTGCTCCTTTTTTACATCCAACACAAACTCCTTGACTTCACCTGCAAAGTTCCTCATGGCTTTGTTCTTCCCTATCTTTCTGTCCTCGTTTCCTGGCATGTTCCCACCCAGGAACTTTGCTTGTCCTCTCCCACCATTCTCACCCAACCCAGAACCTTCTGTTCCCTAAATGAACTTCGTACCTTCTCCCATGCTGTCCCTATGCTGGAATTGGAACTCCCTCTTTATTTATTTATTTATTTATTGGCTTCCCCCTCATGCCTACGGCATCTCGGGGTGGCTTACAATATCATAAAAACACAATAATAATAAAGTCAACAATAATAAAAAACACCAAACCCACAACAATTTAAAAACATCACTAAAATCGCCTAAAACCCATAACCCACCCCCCTACCACACCCTCCCACCCTCCCCTCTGACGGCCTGGGTGAACAGCCAAGTCTTGCAAACTCATCGAAAGGCCAACAGGCCTGGGGCCAGGCGAGCCTCCTCCAGGAGGGAGTTCCATAAATGCGACCTGGCCACCGAGAACGCCGTCTCCATTGTGGCCCCCGTTTTACATGGGGGACCTCCAGAAAGGCACCCCCAGTGGACTGAAGGGATCACTCTGAGGCACGGAGGGCGAGGCGGTCCCCGAGATATGATCACATACCTTTTTCTCTCTTCTTTCCAACCTTAAAATCCCTCCTAAAAACCTACCCTTTTCACCAGCCTTTTCACCCTGTATTTTGCTCCTTTATGCTTCTCTTTGTACTCTCTAATCCTTCAGGATTCCCCTCCTCCCCTGTAACTAAGCTAAGCACATGCACTTGAAAATTCTCAGCTTCATGAATGCCTCCCTGCCCCTTTCTTTGTCCTTTCTAGATTGTAAGCCCCTTGGGAAAGGCACCTGTCTCTAATTACTGCTGTTTAGCACCAGACACATTGCTTGCTCTCTCTCTCTTTCTCTTGCTCTAAATAAATAAATAAATAAATAAAAACAAAATAATGATAATAATCATATCTTTATTTTCTTACTTACCTAGCCTATCACAAAGCCGACTGTTCCACCACCCCCAGTTCCTACCTTCAAGCCAGCTTTCCCCCCCGTCATGGGCACCTCTGTAAGTAAACTTCCCCAAAGTCATATCAGATGTCTTACTTCTTTCCCATGACTCTTGTCTAGCCAAAAGTTTAGCGTGCTACAGTCATGAGGCAGTGAACTCCAGCTACAGCCCTTCTTGGACCCCATGTTTGGGCTTGAGTTCTACCCAAGCCAGACTGCACTGGTTCTGAGCCTGATGCACCCAGGCTCTTGGCATATCAGGACAGGGGGCAGGGCTAAAATGTTTCCCCACCCCTTTTCTAGAATGACCCTGCCCTCCAGAGTGCCGTGATGTCACAGTGTTCTGTGATGGATGGGGTTTCCCATCACTGGGGAGCGTGACCTGAGCCTGAAGAATCTGAGTTTGTAGTGTGCCTGCCCTGGTCTGAGCCCAACAGGGCCAGTCAGGTTCCCATCCCATCCACCTTGGATCCTAATCCACAGGGCCCTAATTCCAGCCAATATTTAGAGTTCTATTTTATCGTTAATAGTGATAGAAGGGAAGTTCTGAGGCTGCTGATAGCTTTTCTTTTTGGTTCCCATTGTAACAAGGCAATCCCAACGTAAGTCATAGAGATAGGGGCCTCTTCACCTCAGTGAATAGCCTCTTCACCTCAGTGAATTCCAACAGTGGAATAGTCAAGTATCACAGCTTCAAGCCTGTGACTGTCCACCTAAGGGTGGTATGATTTACTAGGGATGCGTGAACGCAATTCGGGGGTTTGGGGTTCGGCCAGAACTCAGGGTGTTTGGGCCATCTGCGAACACCTCAAACCCGAACTTCCCCCCGCCCGAACCAGTCAAACAAAGTTCTCCGAACCCATTCGGCTGGTGTGGGGGGGCAGGGAGGAACCTGGTTTCCCCTCCCTCCAGGCTGCGCTAGTGGAAGGGGCATCGGAGCTCACCTCCCTCCTACCCTGCGCAGCCCACTAGTTTTTTTTTAAACCCCCCACCCCAGGGATCACCCTACCTGGTGGTGCCAGGGCTCCAGCCTTGGGTCCTGCGGTGGCGATGCCGGCTCTGGCGGTGGGGCCAGCTCTGGCGGTGCTGCGGAGCACTTCAGGCCTCTACTTCCAGGTCATGTGACTGGGTCAGCTGACCCAGAAGGCCTAGTAGAGGCCTGAAACACTCCGCTGTGCTGCCGCAGCTGGCCCAACTGCCACTGCAAGAGTCGGTCCTGCTACTGCCGCTGGACCCAGGGCCAGAACCCCAGCACCACCAGGTAGGTCAGGCTCTGGCCCTGGGTCCAGTGGCAGCAGTGGGGCCAGCTCCGGCAGCACGGCAGAGCACTTAAGGCCTCTACTAGGCCTTCCGGGTCACCTGACCCGGTCACATGACCCAGAAGTAGAGACCCAAAGCACTCCGCAGCAGCGCTGGAGCCGGCCCCACTGCTGCTGCTGCCACCATGGGACCCGGGGGCCAGAGCCCCAGCGCCACCAGGTAGGGCAATCCCTGGGGTGGGGTGGGAGTTTAAAACCAAAAAATTAGTAGGCTGCGCTGGGTGGGTGAGAGTTGAGCCCCGGCACCCCTTCCACCTGCACAGCCTGTAGGGAGGGGAAACCGGGTTCCCTCCTGTCCCCCGCCCTCCTCCCGAACTGGTTCGGCCCCCCTGAACAGGTTTGGGCCGAACAGTGAAACCCCTAACAGTTTTTTTGGGGGGGGCGAACCTCGAACAGGCCAAACCCCGAACCCCCAGGTGTTCGTCGTACACCCGTATGATTTACCCTGGTTCTTTTAAAACCACAAACAATGAGTTGTTAAGCACGTCTGTACAAGTTTTGCTGAATCGCGGCAATGGAAAAAATGCAGTGAATGTGGATCCCTGCCTATGATCTTTTCTCTTTGCAGTTTCTTTTGCTTGCTGTGGGGCAGTAGGAATGTTCATCCTTTAACAAGATCTCCCGTAAATGTGGACATTAACCACAGCAGTAGCTTTGCCCCCTTTTCCACTTTCAAAGGGAGAATTAAACTCTATTTTTGTTACAGGCGACAGAAGCAAAAACATCTCCTTCCCCTGTGCCAAAGCGAAAACCAGCACCTCCACCTCCATCACAGGTAATTAAAGTGCACAGTCTATGGGATGTTAAAATCTGGCAGAGGCACTAGCATTAATAGGCCAGAAACCGCTACTTCCATTGGTTTCTCTTTCTGCTTTTGTGTGCCCCATGGTGCTGCTGACACGTTTCCTATAAAGAATTTGAACAGAGTCAGACACAGCTGAGATTCAGTGCAACAAGGAATGTGGGCATCTGGGGCATGCACAGACATATAGGTAGGTGCATGGAATCAGGATCAGGGCCAGAGCAGGGAGTTAAGATTGGGACTGGAAGGGAGGCAAGGCAGGAAGTCAAAGGCAAGGCCAGGAGAGCAAGTTAGAGACAGAAAATAGATGATTGTTCTGCCCAGCTTCTTGCTGCTGCCAGCCAGCCTTATACGCTGGCATGCAGGCAGCCAATCAAGAAGTTGGGGTGGGGTGGGACAAGGCTGGAGTTTAGAGGCCTATCAAGATGCGACGGACACACAGGAGCCCTAAAGGGAAACCCCCCAAGGACTGGCCAGATTGTAGCAATGGTGCTGTGGACCCAGTCATTGCTCCCAGGATCTCATCAGCACCTGTTCAAGCCATAGAAAATACAGACAGGCTCTCTCAACTCTGCATTTCCTAACATACAATTTATGCTTCGTTCTGAAAAAATGTCCGCAGCATGTGCTTATATTTAAACACCTTGCAGTAGACTTGTTCCCAGCCGCACCCACTCACAAGGTCTGTGCCTCATGTTCTCCCAAACAAGGCACCAGGCTCTCAGTTCTAACAGCCAATTGTCTTTTATTGCTTCAGCCTCTTCCACTTCTCTGCTGGTTGCAGGGCTTTGCCCTGAGCTCCAGCCTCCCAGTGGTAATAGGTTCACCAAATCAGAAACAAAAGTCACTTCACCATACGTCCATTCCTACCCCCTTCCAGGGATTCCTGTCTTCCTTCCCAGCTTCTAATCTTCTCCAGGCTGGCTGCTACTCCTCACTACTCCCAACGGCTCCTGTTTGATCCCCAGCTCTGCCTTACGTACTGAGCTATTGCCCTCAGCTGGCTAGCAACCTCCCTTGGGTTCCCAGCTGGGGCAGTTAGCCCCAGTTTGGCTCAGTTCAGTACAGATGCCTGCCTCTGTATCACCTGCTCATAAGAGGGTTGCACCCTGCTTGCAGTGTCTCACCCACCCCACCATTAGGCTTTAAACAATACCAGCCTCTGTGGGGCAAGCAGGCTCCTGGAGCAGGTGCAGCTGGATTCCCCCCGATCACCTTGCTACTCACCTGCTTTATTATTCATATTGTACCAGCAATGTGCCCAGCACTGAACTGTCATAATTGGACACAGGTCCTTGCCCCTAGACACTTACAATCCAAGATGGAGATGAGAGGGGAGCAAGGGAGAGGGGAATATAAGGAGAGACAGGGATACATTCAGGAAGTTGAGAAGTCACAGGTGCACAGGGCTGGTTCAAACAGCCCTTAGGTTTTCACAGAGCAGTTATGCGAAAATGGAACAGCTGTCAAAAGTTTGATTGGAATTCTGATTGATGGAAATTTTCAATTGGAATTCTAATCAAATGGATTGTGCATGTGAAAAATGGTGCCAGGACATACAGCACGAGCTCAGAATGGTACCAGGCATACCGCACATCTGCAAAATGGTAGTGGCCATGATGGTGCTGCCATTTTGCATATGGCCACTACCATTTTGTGAATCCACAATACGGCCAACATTTTTTTCAATCATTCTTGTGAACAAAAATCAGAACAAACATTTGTTCTAATTTTTCTCAGAATGATTGAACCAACTGGATCTGTTGGAAATGGAATCCAGACAGAAATGAAGTTTTAGGCCTAGCATGTGCTTAGATTGATATACCTGAATCTTTGGGGAATCAGTGCCTTTGATTTTAAACAGCTCCCTCAAGGTGTGTGGATGATGGAGGTTATAATGGATATACTATCACATGCTGTATTACCAGGAACAGCTATGGCATTCTGACAACCTGATTTTCAGGCAGCAGTAGCTGCCTGAAACTTAAATGTACAGCCACTGTTAGTTATAAACAGGGGACTGCTGAAGCCCCGATTTTGAGGGAACCGCTTTACCTACCTTTCTGAATATTTAACCATGGCTGTAAGTTGTGAGGACCATCATATCCACAAAGTTTGAAAAAGATCCATTAGGAAAATAAAATGTTATTACTNTGTTTTTTGGCGTTTATGTTTTGTTGCAATGTATGGAGTGGAAGGTGGTTTGAATTGTAATTGTACTGAATTGGGGTTTTTTGTGTGTATTTGAAGAAAACTCTTGTACATTTAAGTGTCTTTTTAAACTGTTAAGTTTTTTGCTTAGGTTAATTCATACTGCAGAGCACCTCATTGCAAAAGTGTCCAATTGACTTCTAAGGGATGTTTTTCATCATGAATATAAGGAAATTGGCATTTGATTATTTATGATTAAGGAGGTTCATTGAAACACAGAGTTAGTTCCATTGCCTCAAATCATTGATCAATTGAGTCCAAGATCCTCAGCAAAGCCGGCACTCTGATGTTTCAGGAAATAAAAGGCCCAGGATAATCCTATCTACTTGTACAAGACTGAAGAAAGATAGCTTTTTGAAAATCTTTTCTTTCAGCTACTTGATTTTTTCATTGATTTGCTTTTATCTAGGCTTTGAAACCCCCGATTAACCCCAAAGTATGAAAAAGATCTTCTATTTGCAAAGGACACTCTGATAGTCTCACTGATTCTTTCCATGAAATGATGACGACCCTACAAGAATATACTGCCTTTTCAGAAAGGAATTGGAGTCCCTGCGGATAGCATTCTCATCTTGCCACTCCTGACTTTCAGGATGAAAATCCAGGGGAAATGCAAACTGCACAGAGAGTTAGACTATGCGTACAGCCTAGTAAACCAGCTTTCATTATGTATAGCGGTACATAAAGTTAAAGGTATTCAGAACTGGCACCAACAGATAGCACTTGGGAAATTAGAACTGCTTTTTGCTTTTGAAAGGGAAGATCCATTTGGATTCCATTAGCCTTTTATTCTTAACCAGCCTAGAGGTCCCATATTGGGCAGACCTGCTCCTCTGACCACTGAGGATTTGATGCAGCTCTTTTATCATGTTCTCCAGTTCTGCAACATGCAGCAGTGTGCACAGGCTTCTTAAAAATGGCTTTAAAATCATCTCTCTTCCAAATGTTTCTGGGTCTATCATGTTCCAAGCTGTTGCTATCGCAGGAACTTCAGGATTTGAACTGAGAATTCCTTCCCTGAATGACTGGTTATTGCAGTGATTTCCAAATGTTTGGAACTTATGGACCACTGTCAACCCTCAACATTTCCCTTGGACCACCATGCACCTGCTGGAGATGGCCATGGCCAGAGGTGCAGCTAGGTTACATAAGAACATAAGAAGTGCCATTCTCGGTCAGATCCATGGTCCATCGAGCCCAGCATCCTGTCTCAAAAGGTGGTCAGTCACAGTAGTTCAAGAGAAGTACAAGGACAGGTCAGGAACGTGTGACCTATCTCCTGCTAACCACTATCAGTACCCAGGGATTTAAGCACCAACCAGTAAGCATTTATGGCTTTATCCTCTAAGAATTTATTTAGTTTCCATTTGAAGCTAGTTATGGTACTGGCTTTCACAGCCTTCTCTGGGAATGACTTCCACAACTGTGTTGTCCACTGTGTGCAAGAGTACTTCCTTTTGTTTGTTTTAAATCTGCTGCCATTTAACATCAGAGTGTCCCCTTGTTCTCTTATTGTAAAAAAGGGGAAACAACAGTTCCTATTTACTTTTTCCATACCACTCATGATTTTATAATCCCTCCTTAATTGCCTCTTCTCCAAGATAAACAGCCCTTATCTGTTGAGCCTCTCCGCATATGGAAGTCATTCCATCCCTTCTATCATCCTTGTTGCTTTTCTCTGAATATTTTCCAATTCAATTATATTTTTCCTGACATGGGGCGAACAGAACAGCACAGAGTATTTAAGGTGGGTTGTACCAAAGATTCAGGCTGCTTTCAGATTCTACAAGGGAGGGAAAGGAACTCTAATTGCGAGGATTAGCACCCATCAGAATGCGCTAATCCCCTTTTAGCGCACAAGAAAACCCGCTCTCCAGCTTGAAAAATAACCATTTATTCCTACTCTTTGGGTGATTTCAGATGAGACGGGGCGGCATTCGCACAGTCCCAGAATCACCCTTCTGATTCCCCGCCGGAATCAGCCCATCATGTCCAACAGACGTGCTGGCTGATCCCAGCGGGGAATCAGGGAGGGGGCAGGGCCGCGCAGCACAACGTGCAGCCGCACACACACCCTCACGCTCCCATACTGCCCGTCCTGTGGGGAGACGGGCGGGCGCCGTGGCCAATGTGACCGCAGGGCCCGCCCGAATTGACCACGGCCTGGAATCCCGCCGGGGATTCTGGGCCGTGGTTGCCATCCAGACGAGATGGGTCCCTTCATCGTGGCAGGGAATCACGTTCACCACACGATCGGCGCCAGCCCCGCCAGTCCCGCCGATCACGTGGTGAATGTGATTCCCCGCCATGATTGACCGTGGCTAACATCTGGGGGGGGAACTTCCGGTTCCCCAACAGACGTTACGAGGCCATTCCCCACCACAGGATATTGACTGTGGTTGAGCATGGTCTCGTAACATCTGAAAATACCCATAGTTTCCTATCTATTTATCAGCTACCAATCCATGACTGAACTCTTCTTCTTATCCCATGACTACTTAGTTTGCTCAGGAATCTCTGGTGAGGGACTTTGTCAAAAGCTTTTTGAAAATCCATTATCAACTGGATCACCCCTATCCACGTGCTTATTAACGATCTCATAAAATTTTAATAGGTTAGTTAGGCATGACTTCCCTTTAGTAAAACCATGTTTTTACTCATCAAATCATGCTTGTCTATATGCGTAGTAATTCTTTTTTTAACAATGGTCTCCACCGATTTTCCTGATACTGATGTCAGGCCTACTGGTCTATAGTTTCCAGGGTGACCTCTGGAGTCCTTCTTAAAAATTCGGGTTACAGTGCTAACCTCCAATTTTGTGGTTGGAATGAGTCTTGGTGCAGAAGATGGAATGTGGCTCCCAGGACCCTCAATCCCCCCCGCACCTTCCCAGCAGCAGAGAACAGCGCTGCACCAGGAAGCGTTGGCCCCCAAGGCTTGTGGGCCCCAGTGGAGCTGCACCACCTAGCTAAGCTCTTGACCCTGCCCTGATACATGCAGACTGGCAGTGGCTACACAAAATGAGCAGCTTTAATCTCTGGGAGCACTGCAGTCACTTCTAAAAGAATGGGAACAGATGTGGGCCACTTCCCATGCCCTTGTAACCAGCCAGTGGTCCACAGACCATTGGCTTATTGCACTCTGACACAATATGTCTTGGTGATGGGCAGTTATAAAAACCTGAATGGGACAGAGTATGTGTCTGAATAATGTTTAGTAGCATATTGACATGTAATGTTTTCCTAGAAACACTATTTTCAACTAAGACAATGACAGATCTTGTAAGTACCTAATTCACTACCTGATTTACCTAGGCATGTAATATATCAGGATGATTTTGACAGAATCCCCAGAAATCAGTGTTCATTTCTTTGTATAGTCATTAGTGGTACTAGTAGAAGAGAGCATCGCATGTATGTCAATATAGCACCTGAAACAGATGCAAAATTTCCATGAAGCATCTGAGTGGGATTTTCAAAAGCACTTCTGTGACTTTCATGCTCCTAAATCAAGTGCTTTTGAAAACTGGAAACATTAAAGTGATACCGCTTTGAGTCTGTGTTGTTATTAGGATGAGATTGAACAAAGCGCTTTAGCACATCCTTAACTCCTTTCTAAACTGAAGTCTGAAGCATAGAGTAATTAATATTTGGTCCGAAAGGAATATTTGACATGACTCTACCATTGAAAGAATTTAATAAATTTGGACTTGCAAATTTGAATCTGAAATGTGCGTCGCATTTGCAAATTTCACAATCTAGTTGGAAAAAGTATTTCCATTAGATCACATTTCATTAGCTCTCCTTTCTCTGTTAAGTCACATTGGCGGCTGCTAGAATGGGTGAAATGTGACAACATTACTGCTGGCCCTTTTACTGCAGGCGGAGAAAGTGTCTTCTCTGGCTTCTTGTGAGTCCCTTAGCATGCTTAAGGAATTCAAAATTCTCCATTGATTATTTTGATCTGAAACAAAGGGTGTTTTTAAACGAGACACATTCACACATGCCTCCCCACTGTCCACACGTCCAACTGCTCATTTGAAGTTGGTGTGTGGGCAGGCACGCTCCCATGACCCATGCACCGGCCACCCATTGCCACACACAGAGAACTCCTGAAAAATCCAAAGTGCCTCGTGCGGACCGGGGCGGCCACCTCTCATAGACAGGGCAGCCATGCTGGAAGCCACTTGTTTGAAGCCCTCCCCATGTGCCTTGCATGCGTGGGCACCCCGCAGCCGCCCCACCCACCGACCAAGGACCTCTGTTCCCACCGCTCTCGTTTATTCACAAAGCAAACAAATTCAAGGTGTTGGACTGAACAAATCAAAGTTGCATTTTGGTTTCTTTAAACAATTTTAGGAATTGCATTAAATCAAACTTGAAGCGGAGGTTTGCAGTGATGCAAATTCAAATACAAAGATTTGTTAAAGGACACAAATATTCAAAATTGATGATTCACAAATTAGGACAGCTCAAGTCATTTCAGCTCCACCGTACATACACTCAGGACTATCATGGGAACTGAACCGGGTCTCTACACGCCAAAGAGCACAAATTCTTACCACTTGAATTAAGAGAGTGACAGTGTGATCTCTGAACCCTTGGCGCTGCTGCTAGTGCTTTGAGAACCACTGAAGTAAATGGGACTTGTGTCAGTGAAAATGGCTAGAGATTGCTCCAAAGAGCTTTAGGATCATGCTTTAACACTGCCAAGTACAAGTGCTGCTGGAGCCAAATTTAGCTGACAGGCAGGATCCTAGAGACTCAGACAGTGTATTAGATTCAGACACTTTGCCAATTGGACCACAATGCTGCCAGATCACTTATTTTGCCAGCCTGACAGCTGGCTTGCTTTCACCTGCTTAGAAAAACTAACATGACACTGTCAAGAATTTTCTCTTTGAGTTTGTTTTGCTCGCCATTAGCTCCAGAAATATGTTTCCCCTGCTTCCAGCATAGACACTCTAGCATTTGCTTAGTTGTAGGATTGTTTATTGCTCACTAGTGTGTTATTATAAGGTAGCTAATGAGTAGTGGATCAGGCACATTGACTTGTTATTTTAGGGTTGCCCTGAGTTTGGGGCTTTGCACATTGGGCTGGTACTGTTGATTAGTTTGGGACTGGTGCCACTCTTATTTCTGGCACTGAGGTTTTTGGTACATTTGGCACTCTGATTATTGATTCTGTTGAGTTGCTGGCATTAAGACCCCAATACTGATGGGCCACTAGTCATCTATTTATAAGTGGGGAAAAAAAGGCACATTTATCAAAGGGAAAAAAAATCTTAAAAATAAAACAGGGACGGGCCTGAACAGGAAATTCACAAAACAAGCACCTGATCGGAATTTGTTTTTCCTGATAGACATCTCACCCTATAGATTTGGTTCTAGGAGAAATTAAAAATTGGAATGGGATTTTAAAAATATTTAGTATAGGACCCAGAAAAACATTTTTTTGCCAGTTTGGGGACAAAAATCTTGTAGGAGAAGCTTGCTCCCTGGAAGAAACATCGAAGTCAAATCAAAGCCTTGAATTAACCTCACACCTAAACACAGTAATATTCTAAGGCTAGTCTTGATCAGGTTCTGACCACTGTTTGTTTGAACCTTCTCTTTAAAATGGGCCATATCAACTGGCCAAAATGGGCCTCTTTGCAGAGTCAGACTTGTGCGAAGTAGCCTTAGGCACCAATCCTAGGTCTGTGTGTGCACGATACCCAGACCAAAGGGTCACTGCACACATGCTGCTGCCACTGGATCCCTATGCTACCACACCTCAGCCACACGCTCCTGGGAGAGGCAGGTCTACAGCGGCCTCCGGTGGTGGTGCATTCAGGCGCCAACAGCAGCAACGCATGCTTGCAGCGTGCATGTGTGTGTACATTGTACCTTTGGTCCTCACATGCAGTGACACTTTGGTCTATGCATCATACATGCATGGACCTAGGATTGGGGCCTTAGGCCGCAACCCTAAAATCACTTACTACAGAGCAGTCCCATTGACTTCATTGTGACTACTCTGGAGTAAGTAAATTGAGGACTGCAAGCTTATTGTAAATATGGCTCAGGCTTCTAGTTTTATTTTGATACTCACCAGCATTTGTTTAATTGTAGATAAAACTATTGACCGAATGACCGACTAGCTTTTTCCTCTATGTATGGAGTAACTGTTCTCTCTTTTCTGCCTGTGACTACCTTTGGGTTGCCAATAAAGTACTGTATGTCCTGTAAAATATGAATGATGCCATGAAATGATAATATTCTGTTACTTGCCAGGTGTGGGCTGGGGTGCTTTCTTTGGCCGGATTTCACTGGAAGAAAATTGTTTCTTAACAAGGACCATTTCTTCTCCAAATCTATTTTTATTTAGAGATGTATTTTAATATAAACATGTTTATTTACAAAGTTTTGTGTATTAAAAATGTTTTAACTAAAGCACCACAGTGTCTGTAGATTATTACTGGTCTCTCACAATATGGATGAAAGGTGATTCAAACTACAACAAATTTGTAATCCTACAGCTCTGTAAGTCTTCCAAGTGTGAACTAGAACAGGAATGAATTTATAGCCCAAATTCACAAATTGATTTGGGGATTCATTTTCAGAAACCAATATCTGCTTTTGATTTGTTGTACTTGCAAAATTTTGCCTCTTTGGGATTTGATACTTTGTTATTAACTAATTTGTTTTTGTCATTAGTTATTTATTTACCAACCAAAACCCTCTGGTTTAAGAGAATAGTTAAGGCTCGCACAAATTTAAAAACGAAAAACCTCCAGTTCCAGAAAATTTACCTACAATAAACCTCCGCATCAAGAAAACACTTAAGGCTCACACAAATTTAAAAACAAAAACCCTCCCAATTAAAGAAAATAGTTGTTTACAAACCATAATCCAAAAAGAATGAAAATTGAAGATTAAGGCACTCAGCTTAAGTAGTGCACCACATACACTAGTTTGAACTTCTATTGTCTGTGATAGTTCTAAGTAACCTCTGATTACTCAGCAGAAAACATGGAGGCCACACATGCAATTAGGTATATATAAAAAAAGGTATGTTAGGTCTAAGTATAAACAAGAACAACAACAGGAAATAGAACATCATCAACAGCACAACATCACATAAAGGGTCTCGCCTTAACTTGTGTACCATGTTAGCTGTGATGACGTTGTACATTTTCAAAGTGGACTTGATCCCAAATTGCGCTTTTAAAGGAGAAGGCATTTAGGGCTGAGGGAAGACTTGTGCATCATGCAGGTATGTAATGAGAGGCAATACCAGGTATGTAGAAATGTAAATGTACAATTTCAGAAAGAGATATACCTTTAACTAGAAATATAAGTACATTTTAAATCTATGTATTTCAAATACATTTAATATGGAAGAGTAATATCTCTAACCTGTGAAATAATGGGCCAGAAGAAATGGCAATACTATTGTGGGGGTTAGTCCTTTTTCTGAATTAATGTGGCACACTAGTTAAGGTGAGAGCCTTTATGTGACATTGTGCTGTTGATGACATTCTATTTCATGTTGTTGTTCTTGTTAATACTTAGACCTCACATACCGGTTGGTGTTTTTTTTAAATAGCTAATAACGTGTGTGGCCCCCATGTTTTCTGCTGAGTAATTCGAGGTTAGAACTATCACTGATAATAGAAGTTCAAACTAGTATACGTGGTGCACTAGTTAAATAGAGAGCCTTAATCTTCAATTTCCATGTTTTTTGGATTATGGTTGTAAACAACTATTTTTCTTAACTGGAAGTTTTTTGTTTTTAAATTTGTGCGAACCTTAACTAACTATCCTCTTAAACTGGAAGTTTTTGGTTGGCAAATTTTCTTTTTTTTTTCCCCTCGTGCAACAGATTTGATTTCTGTTTTTCATGGTATTGTAGTGATCTACAGAAAATGCAACCTTCTAGGATTTTTTCTGCTGCCACATTGTAATTTTGAGCAGTGTAACCTTTTTGGACAAGTGGAACATAAGGCAATGATTAAAATTTCACCCAAAGAGGGTGTATGTCTATGACTACATATGGCCATTAAATTATCACAGGTTTTTTAAGGTGATCTTTTGATTTTTAAATGTGTGAGCAGCTCCTGAATGCCATGCCAAACATGATGCAAAAGCCATCACTCATCATGCTAAACAAGACATCTACTAGTTCCATCATCTGTTAAATATTATGGTTACACTGCTAGTAAAACACACTACTTTGCAACTGGTATACTTCTCCCCATCCCATTATTTGTCCCATTATCTCAAGCAGGAGTTCCAATTCCCTTTAGAAAATAATAAGATGCAGCATGTAGTACTCCAGCAATGGGTTCCACTCTGCTGACCAGTGCAAACATATGGCAGGACCATGATTTACTTTCCCCTCCACTCACCGATATTGGGGAAGCTTACACCTCCAGCACACTTGCCAGGTACATTACCTTTGCTCTGCAGTTAGACTCTGCCAATATGGCATAATAGTCTTATAGTGTCCTCCATCTGCCCCTCTTCCCGCATACTTGCTATCCCTTCCACGCTGCTGTCCAGCTGCAGTGTATGTGCTCCTGTACAGCTAAAGGTATTGGTTTCAGGGCCATTCAGATGATTGCTGAAATGCACCCAGCACAGCCTCACTGTGGAATGCACTGAACTTAGGGGGGAGAGAAAGTTACCTCCTGATGGGAGTTCAATTCAAACATAGATCAAACAACCTCCACTAGAGATGAGTGAATGCTGTTCGGAGTTCGGACCGAACTCGACCAGTTCGGTCGACTGAACCAAACTTCCGAACCGAACTCAATTTCCGAACCGAACCGAACTCAATTTCCGAACTCGGCTCTGTTCACCCATCCCTAAAAGATAATATTCTATTTAGTTCAATGGGGTTTGAATTTCTGAACTTTGTTCAGAAGTTCAGAGTTTGGACCTAACTCGAATAGTTCAGTCGACCGAACCAAACTTCCAAACCGAATTTCTGAACTGAACCGAACCGAATTTCCAAACTCGGTTCTGTTCGCCCATCCCTAAACCCCCACATGGCCACCCCACCCCACATGAAAACAGGGTGAGGAACCTCAGGCCCAGAGGCCAAACACAGCCCCCTCAGCATGATTTTATGTGGCCCCTTTCCAGTTTGTGGATTAGGGTCTGGATCTAAACACCAAAACAGTGGGGAAAATGAGCTTAAGGGAAGTAAGCACAGAGGCCATGCACACAAGGGAAGGGACAGATGCATGGTCTGAACCTTCCTTCTCTTGAGCATATCACTATTTCACCCCAACGCAGTTCAATTCAAACATAGATCCAGCTGATCAAACATTAGATCAAATAACCCCAAACAGCCACAGCACCCCCCTGAAAGCGGGGGTGAGGAACCTCAGCAAACATAGCCCCTACAGCAAGGTTTTATGTGGCCCCTTTCCAGTTCCTGGATTAGGGCCTGGATCTCAAACACTGAAGCACTAAAAAACTGAATTTGGGGGAAATGACTAGAGAGGGCATGCATGCAAGGATAGCAGCCAATCCATGGTTTGGACCCTTCTTCTCTTGAACATATCTATTAAACACCCAACACAGAAGTT
The DNA here is from genome assembly GCA_003113815.1 of Sphenodon punctatus. NCBI lineage: Eukaryota > Metazoa > Chordata > Lepidosauria > Sphenodontia > Sphenodontidae > Sphenodon > Sphenodon punctatus. Next base: position 601,568 of record QEPC01014636.1, read on the forward strand.
TAAATATAAATCCAGATAATCAAACACAGATAAAACAACCCCCCTCACAGCCAAAGCACACCCCAGCCCCTTCCAAACCCTCCCAGAGATGGGCCCTATCTGTCCCCAAGGCCCCCCGAGATGGCAGTCCCTGTCTGTGCCCCCCCCAGATAATGACTCCCCATGCCTACCATCAACCCCTCCAGATCATGGCCCCCAGTCCCTTCCCTCAACCCCCCAGATCATAGTCCCCCAGCCCCTTCCTTCACTCCTCTGGTCATGGCCACACCAGCCCCTTCTGTCAACCCCCAGATGGACCCAGGCAGGAACCCCTTAGCAGTGAGAGAGCCAGAGTCAGACTCACTCAGGGTGGCTTCAAGGCATCAGGTGGCAAGAGGCACTGGCAGAAGCAAGGTGAATTGACTTGAAGGTCCCCAGGGCTCTCGCTCTTTCTGAGACAGTTCTCCCTGCTCCCTCTACATGTTGGCACATCCCTCCGCGGCAGGTGGGTGGGGTGCAACAGGGCAGTCATAGCCAGAAGTAGGAAAATGAGTGCACTTGGCAGGCCACTGCTGCGCACTCACCATATGGATCATGTAGGCCCGGCTGGCTCCTGACTGGACTGGAGCTGAATCAAGAGAGCAGCATGGAGAAAAGGAGCAGCCAGCAGGGGCTACACTGAACCTAGCCTGGGGCGGAGCCGGGGAGGTAACTGGAGATGTCCCTAATCTCTCTGCGGTGCAGGCTCTTCTAACAGCCCTCTCCTGTTGGCTCCTGACTGTGAGCCAGCACCGAGATGTTTGGCACGGCTCAGACATCTGAATCCCTTTCGACCCCAGAACTTGAATAAGGGGTGAGTGGCTGCCAGTGCCACTGAATCCCCAGGTGGGCTGGGTCTGTACTGCAGCAGCAGCAGCAGCAGCAGCAGCAGAGAGGGGCACGCAGTGGAACAGGCACTTCACTGTGCCTGCTTCACTGAGTGGTGTTAAGTTTCTTATCAGAATGAGTTTCCTTATCAGTTGAGAGGGGTTCTGGCTGTTTTTACTCCCCATCAGGCTCTGTTCTAGTAACCCTTGGCTATCTTTTCTCAGTCCCTGCAACACATAGATCCTTCTGGGAGAAGGAAACCTGTCAGAAACTCTGATCCTTCTGACTCCCAGATCTCTCTTCTGTTCCTGGAAGGGAAGAGGGATTTCAGCTGAAAAGGGAAGAGGAGAGGGATTATGAAACATCCATAATAACAAGCAGGCAGGTGAAATTTATAAGCTGACTGCCTTTGGTTCCGGCACTTCCACCTGGAGAATGATGGTGCCTGGATGACTGGTTCGGGGTCCTGCTGACTTGTTCATTTCACCTGCCTTCTTGTTGTTATGTTTCATAATCCTTCTCCTCTTCCCTTTTCAGCTGAAACTTTTCAGGGAGTGAGAGGGGAGCTGACTCAACGCAGCCCCAATGTGCAAAGTTCTTTGTTTGAGACGAGAAAGATCCCTCGCGCTGGCGCTGGGATTCCTCAGCGCTTTGCACAGCGGGGCTGTGTTGAGCCAGCTCTCCTCTCACCCCCTGGAGAGTTTCAGCTGAAATAGCATGACAGCACTGTGCCTGGGGTGGGTGGGGGAGAGATCCCTGCACGCAATCCCCTACCCATTGTAGGGCAGAGGTAGGGTTACCATACCACCCCTTTAAAAGAGGATGCTTATGAAAAATACTGGAACCAATGCAGGCCTGGAACTTGTATTTTTCATAAGTGTCCTCTTTTAAAGGGGAGGTGTGGCCACTCTAGGCAGAGGCAACCTCTCACTGCTTACAGCAGGGTTTAGACTTTAGTCTGAACTCCCCCAGCTTCTTCCCTCCCTGCATTGGCAGGACCCAAGTAGCATATGTTTGTGGCTATTTTCACCCAAATGACAGTTTAAACCCCAAAAGACCCTTTCTTGAATGGCAGCACCAGTTTAAATTGCCCCAGCTATCACAGGTGAAATTTACAAGGCCACTAGGAGATAATTAGAGGTGGTTTGGCGGAACATTGTGACCCTGCCTCCACCAGTACTGAAGATTCTGAACCAGTCACCACCATTATTCCAAACCAGGGCATCACGGCTGACATCAGGGAGATAAACAACCAATCAGGAATCGCTCAGTGACATCAAAGTTTTTTTTCCCAACCAAGGGAAATGATCCCTGAATGTTTCACCCATAGATTAGAATGCAAACTTCATCCACCCAAAAAATACAAAACTACCCATCGAATGTAATGAATAAACACAAAATCAGACATAAGACCCCACAGTTGAATTTTCTGTCACCTCTCCATGCAAAACAAAGTCCACACCTGGTCACAAAGTAGCCAAAAACTGGAGGGAAAAGAGAAAATTTCCACTACTAAACAAACTAGCATAACTTCTTCATTTTTTAACGGATTCCCACCAAACATGGACGGATCAAGCTGTTACCCAAGGGATTCTCCATGCCAAATGTCACAATGATGTGGAAAAGCATGACAAAATCCCAACTATTAGAATTTTCATTGCTTAAAGTGCAGAGTTCTTCTCGCCTTAACTATAGAGGCACACTCTCACCTCTATAAGAACAGGCTGGGTGGTTGTGGCCCTTCAAGAAAACCTAGCACCTGCAAGGTAGCCAGTGCTAGTGGGGATGCAGATGATGGGTAAGCGGGAGGACCACAACTAACTGGAGTTTCCAGCTGGGATAAGGGCATGGCAGTAGCCAGCCCAGAGGAATAAAACCTGAGCTTGGGAGCTCAGTAGTGGAAAGCTGCTGATCTGGAAGGACCTTGGGGAAAGCAGGGGTTGGTTGAGAAGTCTTCCCAAGGACTTTATAGCCAGGAAACTTGGTGCTTGAACCAGAGAGACTCTGAGAACAATAAGGTAAGCTACCTGAAGGACTGAACGGAGAGCAGCGGGAGGCTGAGCGGGGACTGATAGCCTAATTGAATTGACTCACCTGAAAGCCGGTGTGGGGTGATTTCCAGAGGCGGTGTCATCAGCCTGCGGGGAGAAGAAAAGCCAAGCAGCACTCCAGCAGGGTGAGAGCAGCGGGAGGCTGAGCGGGGACTGGTAGCCTAATTGAATTGACTCACCTGAAAGCCGGTGCGGGGTGATTTCCAGAGGCGGTGTCATCAGCCTGCGGGGAGAAGAAAAGCCAAGCAGCACTCCAGCAGGGTGAGAGCAGCGGGAGGCTGAGCGGGGACTGGTAGCCTAATTGAATTGACTCACCTGAAAGCCGGTGCGGGGTGATTTCCAGAGGCGGTGTCATCAGCCTGCGGGGAGAAGAAAAGCCAAGCAGCACTCTGGCGGCACCAGAAGCATGCACCGGGGCAGTGCGCCGAAGGGCTGCGCTCACAAGGGTGCACCCTTTTGCGCTCCCTTTGGCGTGACTCGGTGCAGGAGCAGGTCTCTCTGCTGGGGTGCGGATAGAAGGCTAGGCCGGTATTCTAATGGCATCTGTAGCCCAGGGTGGAGAGGAGTATGGGGAAGAGAGGCCTTTGCCTTCTAGGCAATTAACCCAGGGGTGGTTGGACCCCTTTCTCTGCAGGCGAGCTCCGGGGGTCGAGGATAGGGGGTTTCCCCTTCTGCCTGCCCTGTGGTCAAAACCTGCCCCTATGATTGAAGGGGGTTCCCTGTCTCTTAGAGGAGGTCAGGCACTCCCCCTTCCTCCACATGGGTCCTCTCCAGGGTTAGAAGTAAGAGCTGGTCTGGGATTTGGAGGGGAGACCCCAATGGTAGGGGATAGATTGGCTACATTTCTTGCAGAGCATATAATGTTGACTGGTGAAACTGTACAGTATATGTTTTGTAAACTCTCACATATGCAATCCAAAGTTGATTCTGTGGAAGGGATCCTCTAGGGGATTGTATCTGCAGAGTTGGGAGGGAGGAGGGGGCCAAGGGCTTTACCCTTGAGGCCTGCAATGGGCCCATTTGGTAGGAACGACCCCATTGTGGCTTGTACCCCCCCCCCCGCCAGTTAGTTCAGCTTCTGCAGAGCGGCGCCCTGTTGCCCCCCGCCTAGCCTGGGGTTCTGGTCACCAGCCCCCAGTATTACCTATGATTTGCTCTGAATCTGATGAAACATTTGGCCTCCTCTCAGAAGCCTTGATTTTTACTGTTGGCTCGAAAAATGGACATCCTGCCCCAGTATGGGGCACCCCCCTAGAGATAGCTGACCACTTAAGGTCTCTCCTGTGGAAAGTGGGGATTATAAGTAAAGATATAGTCTCGTGTGATCATTTACTGGTTTCTGAGGATAAGAAAATGATCTTGGTTATGTTTGTATCATCTGAGTTACCTAATCGCATTCTGAGACGTAGGACTCTTTTGGAACGGCATGCGATTATAGTAGCTAGAGCATACCAGATTTTACCTCCAGTTCAGGGAACGCACCCAGGAGCTTCCCAGGATCTAGGAGTAGGACAGAAAGGAGTCTCCATACAGTACCCATAGGGGAGGGGAGCCTCTGTCGACAAGGGGGGGAGCCCTCTAAGGAAATTGGCCCCCCGATCCCACCAAGGATGAACTCAAGGGGATTATCAACAGGTAGAAGGATCCCCCTGGCAGAAGCCTCAAATCAGACTGTAGAGAATCAGCCCATGATAAAGGGGGTCGTGCTCCATCTCATCATCCACCCTTGTACAATTTAGCAGATGCTCCAGCATCTCCCTCAGCGATTATGAAGGCCCTCTGCTTTCAGAGACTTGAGTCCCTATATGTGCAGTTAGGAGATCTAAAAGCTGAGCTTACTAGGGGAGAGGATGGCTCAGGTAATATGAGTATTGCAGAAAGACCAGTAGTAAACCATTTTTCAGCAACCCCTCTCCAATCTAGGGCATCCCGGGTATCTACCCTGATTAAATTTTCAATTGAGCTTCCATTGTTGGGAGGCCATTTGATGGAGAGTGATATGGAAGGAGTAGTCAGCCCTTTGAGGATCTCGGTCTTGGCTGATGCTAAGGGTCTTCCAGTTTTGGGGGGGTCGGGGGAGTATAGTGTGAAATCGCCTGATCATCCACTCCCCCTCCCCCAGGGCCATGGGGGAGGGATGGCTTCTTCACTTCCCCTGTCACCTCAACCACTGGAGCCTTCCCAGGGATCACTCTCTCCTGCGAATAAAACCGAAGCTAGTCTAGCTCAGACGGCTATCCATTCTGTAGCTACGCAGGTGACGAAGGTTTACCAAGTAGCAAATGAATCCCTCACCATGAATCCCATGGGCCGAGTTTTGAGACAGCGGTCTAAACTCCCGGCTCATTCTGCTAAGCAATGACTAATATCCAGCTGGGGTACTTCTTTATTATCATTTATCTCCTGGAATGTGTCAGGATGGAGAGCCCACCAATTTGACCCTGATTTTTGTAACTGGTTGTCTTTATTTGATATAATTCTAATCCAGGAAACCTGGTTGATGGAATCCCCTATGCAGAAGGTCTGGAGAGGGTTCGATACGTACTGGCTAGAGACCAATCTGTTGGAATTGCATGGTCGCCCTAGTGGGGGACTTGCTGTTTTTATATCTACTAAGCTTAACGTACAGGTTAAGCGTCTTAATTTTATTAAAGCTTATTTTTATTTATTGTACTGTGCCCTTCCTTCTGGGCTGGAGATGATTATTGGGAATGTGTACATCCCGCCAGATCGTTCAACTTATTACAATCCTGATATATGGGATACCCTATTAGACCAAATTCAAACAGCAGCTATGAGGTTTCCAGCAGCCGTTCTCATACTAGGAGGTGATTTCAATGCACGAATGGGAAATCTAGGGGTCATTCAGGAAGTTCTTAGTACAGAGGATAGATCAGACCCTCTGTATATACCACCCCGACATTCCAAGAATCGAGTGGTGGGCCCCAGGAAAGTCCAAATGGACCATCTGATGGGCGAGATGGATCTGGTTATAATTAATGGTCGGGCGGAGGGGGACATGGAGGGAGAATTCACCTTCCACTCCCCCCAAGGCTCTAGCCTAATTGATCTCTTTTTGTTGTCATCATCTTCCTTCCACAGAATTGTCAGGTTAGAGGTGGTGCCCTCACCAATGTCTAGCCATTTGCCTGTGATTTTGGTCATGGAGGAGCCTATCTCCGGGAAAGATGGGAACTCTGTCGGGTTGAGTTCGGAGAGAACAGGGGAAGGCCCCTGGGTGATGCGGTCTAAATGGTCCGAGGACCTGGCAGCGGCTATTAATCATTTCACCGTTTCTCCCCCAGCCCTAAGCCTCCTTGAGTGGATCGGGGATGGTGGGAGGGGAACGGTGGAATGTTTTGAGGACATAGTAGCTCTGCTCACCCCTATTATCACCAGGGTGAATGAGGCCCCTTTTATGGGAGGCCAAAAAGCAGCCAGGCTCCCAACTTGGTATGATCGGGAGTGCCGGAGTGCCAGATCAGTCCTTCGTAAGGTGGCAAGAGAGCTCAGGGCTGAGCCTAACCAGGCCCTAAGAATTAGGATGTCGAGGTTGAGGACGGAATACAGGAAGCTCTTGACCTCTAAGAGGAAGTTATTTCCAGAGGGACAATGGGCGAAGCTTCTGTCTGTGGCAAAGGCTAAGGATGCCCATCAATTTTGGGTAATGATAAGAGAACCCCATAGGGGCAGGGGGGCTCCTATGGAAACGGGAGTCCAGCCAGCTAAATGGCAGGAATTCTACGAGATGCTATTTTCAGCACCGGAGGAGATTGTAGTAGCCCCAGTCATATTACCATTGGATGGGTTCCAACAGTGGCCCCCTGTAGAACCTGAAGAGCTAGTCCCGCTAATAATTAGTTTAAGGGGAGGCAAGGCCCCGGGACCAGATTACATTACCCCAGAGATATTGAAAAATAATCCAGACTGGTGGGCCAGGATTCTGGTGCCACTCTTTACACATCTAAATGAGTCAGGAGCTTTTCCTTCATTATGGAAAACTTGTATTATGGTTCCAATATATAAAAAAGGGGACCCCAAGTTGCCAGAGAACTATAGGTCCATTAGCCTCTTGAGTGTTATAACAAAATTGTATACTAGACTCTTGTTGAATAGATTGCAGGCTTGGGAAGAGGTAGCTCAGATACTAGAGTTAGAGCAGGCAGGCTTACAAAAGGGCCTTGCCACAACAAATAATATCTTTGTACTAACGTCTTTAATTAATAAGTATACGGCCCTTCGTGGACAATTCTATTTATGTTTTGTCGACTTAGAAAGGACGTTTGACTCGATCAGCAGAGAACGGCTATGGGAGAAATTGAGTAAGATGGGTATTGACCCACGCTTTTTATTTCTATTGATAAAACTACACTCAGAAAATACCATGCGGGTCAGCTGTAACAGCCAGGGAGCCCTATCTGGAATAGTGCAAGTTCAGGTAGGGGTCAGACAGGGATGCCTTCTGGCCCCAGTATTGTTTAATCTGTACCTGAACAGCGTGGTTAAGGCGGTTAGTGAGATCAATACGCACCCCCCCAAAATTGGGAATAGACGAGTGTCACTTCTTCTCTATGCAGACGACACGGTGTTAATGTCCCAGACACGCATTGGCTTAAGTCGTCTTATGCAAGCATTTGGTGCATACTGTCAACAGGAGTTCCTGCGTATAAACCTATCTAAAACTAAGGTTATGGTGCTGAGTGCTAGAAGGGCGGTCAAAGTACAGGTCTGGACAATTGGTGGGGATTTAATTGAACAGGTAAGGAATTATAAGTACCTGGGATTAATTTTCTCCTACCATTTGGGGTGGAAGGCCCAGTATGAGGGGGCTTTAAATCAAGCCAAGAAATCAATTCAGGCTATTTCTAGATTTTTCTTTGGTCAGGGAGGGAAATTAGTACTTCCTGAATTATGTCTATTTAGAGCTAAGGTTATTTCCCAGGTACTTTATGCCTTCCCCATTTGGGGAATGTGCTATATGATTCATCTCGAAAGTCTACAGAATGGATTTCTGCAGTCCATATTAGGGGCTCCAAGGGGGATGCCTCAGGCTATATTGAGAGCTGAGGCTCTGTGCTCGCCACTCCATGCCTATGCCCTCCAGGCCATGGTTAATGCCTGGGCTAGGATGTTCCTATTCCCTTCAGACAATCGCTCTCTTCTTGTGTTGGCAATAGAGAGTGGTCTAGGGGCTGATTGGAAGGTAGCGGTTGAAAAGGAAGTCCACCGATTGGGATTCTCAGTCGAATGCCTTAAACTGTTGGGCCTGTTAGCTACAAAAGAATTGGTCAAAAGAAGGATTAGAGATCAGGTGGCTCAGGAGGAGGGGGCCTTGTTGTCAGGGCAGAAGTTGGCACCCTTATATGAACCAATTCAGTTCCCGAATCCAGGAGAATATTATCTTTTCCTGTTGACAGACGCTGAGAAAAGATGGGCGTTCTTCCAAATGAGGGCTAACTCCTTTCCCTCAGCATGGGTAGAAGGGCGCTACAGGGAGATTCCCCAAGCACAGAGGGTATGCCAGTTATGTCGAATGGGTGAAGGGGATACCCTGGAGCATATCTTTCTTAGATGTCCCCATTTCTCGGGCCCTCGATTAAGGTATCTTATGGAATATATCCAGGGGTCATTTTCCCCCATGGAAATTACCCGGAGACTCCTAAATCCGGCAGATTCGGGACAGTCTAGGGTGGTAGGGAGCTTTGCCCAAGCTGTCCTACGCATCTGGCAGGGGCATTACCCTTGAATATAGGTAATTGGGATGACCCTCTTGTATGGCGGTTGAAGGGCTATGATGATGGTATGGTATGGAGGAATTGTGGTGGTTGAGGAAGGGGATTATAATTTTGACTATGCTATGCATATCCCAGATCTAGAGAGCCCTACTCAGCGAAGTGACCAATGCTCAACTGTCTGTAGGAACGGACTGAGATCTGTTATATATAAACCAGAAGGAAGAGAGACTAGGGTAAGAAGGGATTTGGGGACCCTTGAAGAGGAGTAGTTTACTTCTGTCTCTTGAGGTAGTATTTGGAATACAAGTGGCTGATTGTTGGATTGTAATGGGAAGGATGATGGGGATGTACACACTCCATAAGGATTATTCCTTTTCTTTTGTAATCTTTGTAAATTTGTAATTTGTATACGATTATGGATGTCCCCATATCGATTTTTAAACAGTGTATATATTGTATTATCATGTGTTAAAGCCTATGGCTAAACAATAAATTTGATGATGATGAAGGACTGAACTGAAGGTAGCCAGCCAAAAGGACAGGGTCTGGCTAAACGGGACTGTGGTAACTGGTGGAGGCTTGTCATAAACTGAAGTTTAATTCCTCTGTTAAGAATGAATATTGGGCCTGATCTGGCCAAAACCTACCACAGGTGGCCATGAACCTGCTACATTATTACTTTGTTATATGTTGCTTTGGGATTCAGTACTGTGGCCCAGTATTCAGTACTGTGGCAGGTTGCTGGCACTATAAACAAGGCTAAACTCCCATTGACTTGTATGGAGCTGGATCACACTCTATATGCTGGGGAAGGAGTACTAATGGGGTAGCAATTTCCTGTAGATGATCCTAGGATCACTGGCAGCAGTGGAGTCCTGTAGTGGCTGCGTTGAATCTTCTGGAGCAATGGTGACATCAAAGGGTTGGTAGAGTTGGGATCATTGGCAGAGGGTCCCTGGGAGTGATAGCACGGCCGATGCTCCAGAAGCGCCCCTCGCCCCTGCTGCTGACTCATGGGGGGACACAGCATTGTCACTCCCAGAGACTCTCCACTTCTGCTGCTCTGAGGCTCAGCCATAGATAAGTCCTGCATGACCTCACCCCATCACCTCCTATCAGGTAGCTGATGAGTGTGCCAGCAACTACCAGATTGTATTATTAGTGGCAGCCAGACATTAACACATAACAGCCCTATTGTGAATACAAAGCTCAGTTATATTTTGCATTGGCACAATGGGACTGATCTGTACAGGATGAGGGGCCACATTGATTCGAACCATCCGGGATTTGGTTTAACTGAGTGAGTGAACAAAAAGTGAGTGAATGTCCACTTGAAGTAAAGTATGCTGTCTCTTTAACAATTTAATGAATTTGAAGGCAAACCATGGCCTGCCTGTCACATGTAGCTCCCTCTCCTTCCCACTCCCTGCCCCCAGGGATCAACCTGTTACACCTATCAACCTAAGTAGGGCTGTTTATTAAACAGGCAGGGAGAAGAGGAGGTGGGTCTGTGTGTGCTCAGTGGGGCACATATGCACTTCCAGTAGGCGGGAGGAGGGTTTAAACAGTGGTGGATGGGTGTCCACCCACCGGCCACCCATGGTGAAATCCAGGATTTTCTGGGCTGCTCCATGTGGGGAGATATTTATTTATTTTATTCAATAACTTATATCCCACTCCCTCCAACCCTACGGCAGCTCAGGGCGACTCACAAAATATTTAAAACAAAACAATATATAAAGGGATTACTAAGACAATAAAAACAACAACAAGGAGGAAAAACCACTGGTAAAAAACCCCACCCTTATTAACCCCCTCCCCCAAAGGTCCGGGCGAACAGCCAGGTCTTATAGGCCTGATGAAAGGCCAACAGGCTGAGAGCTAGGCGACCCTCCTCTGGGAGGGAGTTCCACAGCTGTGGTGCGGCCACCGAGAACGCCGTCTCCATTGTGGCCCCCCAATTCACCCGGGGAGCTCCAAAAAGGAGCCCCCAGTAGACCCCACGGTAGACCCCACGGCCTGAGAGTGAGCCAGTTTCTCATATAGGAGGGACCCAGACCATGTAGGGCTTTAAAGGTCAAAACCAGCACCTTGAATCGGGCCCAAATGCTATAGGCAGCCAGGGCAGATCCCAGAGCACTGGTATAATGGGCTGCTGCATTCTGCATCAGCTGCAGGTTCTGAATCATCACCAAGGGCAGCCCCATGTAGAAAGCATTGCAGTAATCCAGCCTTGAGGTGATGAATGCATGGATGAGGGTGGCCAGGTCAGAGCTTGCAACATATGGCTGGATACGCCACACCAAATGTAAT
>QEPC01014636.1:615949-627872 GCA_003113815.1 Sphenodon punctatus
ATGTCCATGTGGGGGCTGTGATGAGGAGCACATTTTGCCAATTACATCTGGTGTGGCGGTTTTGGCCATTTGTCTCAGACTTCGACCTGGCCACTATCATCCATGCTTTTATCACCTCAAGACTAGAGTATTGTAACGCACTTTACGTGGGGCTACCCATGGTGATGGTTCGGCGGCTGCAGTGCAGCTGGTGCAGAATGTGGCAGCCCGCCTCCTAACAGGGATGGGTCACTGTGAGCAAATTACACCAGTTCTCCAAGCTCTGCACTGGTTGCTAATAGTCTTCTGGGTTCGTTTCAGGTTGTTGGTGTTTACCTATAAAACTCTCTATGGCCTGGGTCCCACCCATCTGCGGAACCGCCTCACCCCCTGGCTTCTGGATTGTCCCCTGCAATGTGCTGGGAGTGCCTTTCTCAAAGTCCCCCAAGTGGCTTGGGGGGTGACTATGGAGAGGGCGTTCTTGGTGGCCACACCTAGACTGTGGAACTCCCTTCCAGTGGAGGCCTGGATAGCCCTAGATCTCCCCTTCTTCTGCCAACAATGTAAGACCTGGCTGTTCCACCAGGCTTTCAGGGAGGGAGATGGGTAGGGTGAGGGCGTTCTTTTGTTTATTCTTTAACATCCCCCTTGGTGGACTGTATTGTTTTATGTTTTTATAGATATATTTGTATTTATTATATTTATATTGTATTTTTATCTTTTGTGCTTGTTAGCCACCCTGAGCTGCTTTGGCAGGAGGGATGGGGTAGAAATTAATAAAATAAATAAATTCTACTCAATATTTTGAACACATTCACTTTCTCCTGCATGTTTAACATTAACCACCAGAGGGAGATACAGGATGAGATAATCTCTCACTATAGCAGAAAAGGGGAAAGTTTTTGTTTGGGGACCACATTAGTAATTTAATATGGGTCAGTGGGATGCACAAGAAGTGGTTCATCAAGAAGCAGCAGTCCCTGCTTGTCTGCCAGCCATGCCAGGCTCAGGCTGGAGATTGCTCACTGAAAGGAAGTAGCAGAACACTCTCTGCCGCTGGTATTGGGTGAGCACAATTCTGGGTGTGAGCTGACCAATAGCAGCCATGACAAAGCCATAGTGGGTCATATTTAATGTGTGATGGAGCCCGAAGTGGCCCATAGGCCCAAGGTTTTCCATCCCCATGTTATGGGAAGAAACAAGTTGTATTCTATTCCATATAGAACTGGCCTTCTCTGCCCTTACTTAAAATCAACTAATTACAAATGCCAATGTATTTGATGTCACTCTGCCTTGAACTGTAGCTTTAAATACATTTGCAAAGACAGCACTAACCCAGGAAGTGCAAGAATGGCATAGATGCCTCAGACAATCAGGCACCAGCTAACTAATCAATAGATTAGCCCTTCTTTCTTCTGAATGCAACACCACAGAAATTAAACACCAAGGATATTGGGACTAAGCAGTTTTTATTTATTTTATTTTTATTTTTATAAAATCATTTAATACCCCACCCCTCCTGCTCCAAGCAGTCCGGGGCCGCTTACAAGATGCCTTAGCTTTGTCAGCTCCTATTGATCATAAGCCAGAATTAGGTCCCACATGTATTCAGCAGCATCAGCTCCCAACGATCGGTTATGTACCCCTTGTTACAGCTCTTGATTTTCATTCATCTACTGTTATCCCAAGCCAGCGAGTCAACATGTGCATGCCTAAAAGCATTGCCATGTCAGGGCTCCTAAAAGATTCAGGGTCAATTCTTCATCTGGTGTCAAATGGTATAAATACATTGATGAAACAGCCCTGGCTAATGCCACTAGCTGAGAGTATGGTCCCATTAAACCAGCTAGGCTTAATGACTCAAATGTCATGAAAAGGGCTTTTGCATCAGTCTAATTTGCTGGAATATTAGCATTTGTCAACCTTGGCCATTAGCTGCTTATCATTAGCAGGAAAGGGACATCAATCTTTAATTGTTGACTTATTGACAGCATCCCAAGCCTTACACAATTGGATGCCTGTGGTGATGGTCTTTCTCTGGGTGCTTATGAAATTGAAGGCACTGGGTGCACTGCAGTAATGGTTGTGGAGCTCCCAGTGAAGGCTGGGAACACCAAATTACTTTGGAGCAATTTTCAGAAGTGCGCCATGGCCATCAATATGCTGTAACTGACATGAGATCCATAAATAATTCTACATAATGCATGACCTCAGCCTTCCAAGGTTCCATGGGGAGAGAAGTTGAGGCTGGGATATTGATGGATGTGTCTATAGCAGCTATCCGGGAAAGAGAACTGATTTCCATGAGATTTGTCCATGTCAAAGGAGGCTTGTTCATCTATTTCAAATAACAAGATATGTGCTGAAGCTGACAGTCCCAGCTATCATGGCTGAGCTGTTGTGAAGTGACTTAATTAGCCCAAATCTTGCTAAAGATGACCTAGCACCAGAATTCGTTATCTAGCCCTCTCACTCCCTATAAAGAGTTGGGAGTTCAAATAAAATGGGACCAGAATCCCAATCCTAGATTTCCCCTTGCTGCTCACCAGAGTAAAAGTTTCTGTTATTTAGTTATGTGCAGTGCGGCTTTCACCACTGAGATAACCCAGACTCTACACACATTCACTAAAAATGTACAAAAAGAAATCAAGTCCCCATAAATGTACCTTGATTCCACATGTCGCCTCTGCCTGGAACTGTTCAGTTAACAGTTGGGAAAGCAGTTCCCAGGCATTTTAATCTTGCGCCATAATTCAGGCCTTGCATTATGGCAAGAATGCTGTACATTTTTGCAAGACTCTTGCGAGATCTTTTTAGATCTCACTAGGGTTTTGTCTTGTGCGATTCTCAAAAATTCCAAAAAATACCCTGCACATGTGCAAAATGGTTACCATGGTCATTGTGTATGCATAGACCCCCAGCAGCCATTTGTGCATGCGCAGAATGTTTTTTGAGATTTCTTGAAAATCTCATGAGATTCTCAAAAATTCCAAAATGTTCTGCACATGTGCAAAATGGCCACTATGACCATTCTGCACATGTGTTCCCCCTGCTGGCCATTTTGTGCATGCACAGAAAGTTCCCGTGCGACCCTTGAGATCGTCTGTGGGAGCCTTTTTGGAGGTTCCCCGGGCGAGGTGGGTGGCCAGCAATGTTAGATTTTTTTCAGTGGACGCCTAGATGCTGTAGAATTCACTCCTGGAGGAGGCTTGGTTGGCTCCCACTCTCCTGTTATTTCGATGTTTATGTAAGACCTGACAGTTCCGCCAGGCCTTTGACGAGGGGGAAGGGTAGGGGGGAGGGTCTCTTTCCCTGTAATTTGTAAATTTTTAACTGTTTTAAATTGTTTTATTGTTATACTGTTGTTCACTGCTCCTGTGGGCAGGCGGAGTGGGATAAATTTTTAATATAAAATAAATATATTTTTTTCAGTGCCCGAGAATCACATGATAATGGTGGCAATGTGCTGATTCTTGCAAGATTCTCGACTCAGAAAAGTTCACTGAGAAGTCCATTCTCAGCAAGATTTTCAACCAGGTCAAAATCTTGTTTCATCCCTAGTAGGCATGACACCCTGGTGGCTAGTGCTGAAATGGGTAGTGGGTTTATTATTCATGGGTATTATTTGCACTTTTGGTTGCCTGGACACTATCTGTGACCAAAAACAGGTGCTCACAGGTCTGATTTTTGAGGTATTCTGTTCTAGTTTTTCCCCCGGTTTTTAATTGATTTTGTTATTTAAGTATCTTCATCATTTTGGTATGTGTTGCATAATTTCGGTGTCTTCGGTTGCATCATTGACAATTGGGCATGCAAATATTGTTAAGATGACACAAGCAAAATACAGAAATAACTGATATAACAAACCAAAAAAATGAAAAACCAAAATGGAATAACTGAAATGGCTACTCATTGGAGCAAAAACAGCTATCAGTTGTTACGCAGACTGCCATTTTCAATTTGGGTACTGCAAATTTGATGGATTTATCTTCTGTACCTCTTTATATTTAGTTTAGGTTGAGCCCTGACTTTCTCATTCACCCCAAGAAAGAGCTCTTAGTAGCTTGAAAGCTTGCACATGTTCACAAACAGAAGCTCGTCCAATAAAAGGATACTTTGTTGAGCTCTCTTTAGAACAAACTGGGCTTATTGTGTTGTATCCTGAAATGCATCCACATGATTGATTTTCCATGTTAAAATCCAGAAACATCACAGGGGAACATACCCTCACTACTTACTATTTTAGGTTATGTTGCATCACTGGAAAGTCTGGCTGCTAAGTGGATTTCAAAGCTCAATTGATTCCGAAATGAGATGAGGATTTGTAGCAGTCCCAGATCTGAGACTTAAATGTGGACAGGATCACAAAGTGCATGTCTTCATGAACAGGAATGCCACCTCCCTGGGTTTCACCCAAAGAGTGACTCAGAGTTTCTAAGCTCTGGGGGAAGCTGTGATTTTTCCAGGGTAGCATAGGGCACTTGTGGCTAATCCAGAGAACCGGGGCTTCCAGGGGTGGCAGGGGGAGACCACGCTGGAAAGGGGCCAGTCATAGGGACTTTCCCATCACTTTCTGATATGGCCCTTTGGAGCACTGTGATGTCATGCTATTCAGTAAGGGGTGGGGTTACATCAGAAAAGGGAGTGACAGCACTTTTGCCCCATTCCCTCCATTATGGTCCTTCCTTGAGGGAGGTGGCAATCCTTTATATAAACACTGACAAATGGGCAGTTTACTTCTCTCTCTCTCTGGCTGCAAATAAGCAGCTCTTGTGATCTCACTGCTGAGTAGCAAATTCAAACTGTTCCTCAGCAAACAAAACCCAATTAAGTGTTATCTGATTTGATGAAATGCAATTGTAAAATTGCTCCCCAGCTGTATGCCCGCACAATCTGCAGCTCTGTTTGACTTCCTCTTCCATGGGGACAGTCTCTCTGTTCCCCATCTGAAGAATGGGAGAAAAGGAGTGTGCCCATGCTGGAAAGGGGCAGGGCAAAGGGACTTTATAGCCCTTTTTCAAAGTGGCCATTTCTCACTAAAGTAAAGCATGGTGACATCATGGGACTCTGAAAAGATGGAGCAGACAGACAAAGTCCAAGGGAGTCGCAAGTGCACCGCACATAATTTATTTATTTTATTTATTCATTCATATTTGTATCCCGCCCCTCCGGAAACAGCTCGGGGCGGCTAACAAATTCAAAAAATAAAAATACAAATATAAAACATTTTAAAATACTCATAACATTACAACAATAAAAAACGACTAGGGAACATAAAAATAATTAATATAATAAATAAGAGTGGAGGGGTTAACAACCCCCCAACCCACCTCCCCAAAGGCCTGGGCGAACAGCCAGGTTTTACACTTTCGTCGGAATATCAAGAGACTTGGGGCCAGGCGAGCTTCCTCTGGAAGGGAGTGGCCCGGCCACTGAGAATGCCCTTTCCATTGTGGCCCCCCGCTTAACACGGGGAACCTCCAAGAAGGCACCCCCGGCTGACCAAAGGAGCCACTCTGGGGCGTGGAGGGCGAGGCGGTCCCTGAGGTACGAGGGGCACAGACCATGAAGGGCCTTATAGATTAATACCAATACCTTGAACCTGGCTCGGCTTGCTATTGGCAGCCAGTGCAGAGTCCAGAGCACGGGTGTTATGTGCTCCCGACGGCCCGTCCCTGAAAGGAGCTGGGCCGCCGCATTCTGCACTAGCTGCAGCCTCCGAACCAGGAACAAGGGCAGCTCCATGTAGAGCGCATTGCAGTAGTCCAGCCTCGAGGTGACGAAGGCATGGACGAGGGAGGCCAGGTCCGGGCCGGAGACATACGGCCACAGCCTCCGCACCAGATATAACTGGCGGAAAGTGGCCTTCGCCACTACGTCCACCTGTTGCTCCAGGCAGAGATCTGCATCCAATATCACTCCCAGACTCCGAGCCTGCTGAGCTATCAGAGGGTGAACCCCCCCAATCAGGGGGGCCGACACCTCCCTCGCTCTCCCTACCAACATCACCTCCGTCTTATTGGGGTTGAACTTCACTCTGCTCTGCCACATCCATTCCGCATGGCCTCCAGACACTGGGATAGCACCGAGATAGCAGGGTCTTGGTCAGTTGAAAAAGAGAGGTATAGCTGAGTATCATCAGCATACTGGTGACACCGCATCCCGAACCGTCTCACAACCTCCTGCAAGGGCTGCATATATACATTAAATAACAATGGAGACAGAATGGAACCCTGCAGAACGCCACAGGATAAAACACGGGGGCAAGATGTCTCAGCTCCCAACACTGCCCACTGGCTTCTCCCTGAGAGGAATGAGCGGAACAATTCAAGAACAGTTCCATCCAGATCCATCCCGCATCCATCTCCCGGTGGAGATCATCGACCAAGGCCACCAATGCCATCTCGGTGCCATAGCCGGGGTGGAACCCATATTGAAAAGGGTCCAGGAAACCAATGCAATCTAGATGCACCTGGAGCTGGCGCATCTAGATCATAAAGGGAAAGGGTGTCAATTAGGGGTAACAATGCGTGTTAACAGAAGTGGCGGCACTGCCATCAGGCCGCCCACAGTTGGAGAGGGCTACCACCGCCCCATATTAGCTCTGGTTGCGGGAACACACAACACCATGGTCAGGCCAAGGGGGCGGGGAAGTGACGTGTGGCTGCCACCCCACACCATGACGGGCAGCCATAGCTTCCAATAACAGGCAACCTGGGTCAGAATGGGACCAGGAACAGATGTTCCCACCTGGTTCTGCCCACTCTGGCCCAGCTGGGCACACAGCTCAGGCCAAGCACTATCCAAGTGGACCAACATAGGCCAGCGCGTCTATTTCTGGCTCATCCCTGCCGGGGATCAGGGGCCATCATATATGCCTGTGATTGGCCATAATGGCTGTCTGCCATAGCAGGGGATTGTACTCTGGGGGAATGCAGGGGGTGGGGCTGCCTGGCTGAGCATTTGTTCTCCCACTGGGGTTGGGGTAGGGGAGGGCTCACCGGACGGCCTGGTCAGATTCATTTGTTGTGTACCACAACCTGGCCCTAAGGGTGGCAGTCAACCTTTTCCACACACACACAGGCTGGGGAGCAACTTCACCCTATGTGTGTTCAATTATTTAACACCTAATACCTAGTTGGGTAATTACTAGGGCTGTGCGAACGTGGTTCAGGCATACGGATTTCGGCCTGAACTTGGCCCGTATGGACGGCTGAACCAAACGGCCGAACCAAACGCGGAAGCGGCCGAACAGTTTGGTCTCATTCGGATGAGTTCGGCGGCGTTCAGGCGGGAAAAACGTGACTGGAAGACCCGGGGGGGGGGCAGCTGAGGAGCAGACTTCCTGGCACCAGGGGTGGAGAGACTTGGAATAACAGTCGGGCTGCCCAATAACCATCCCTCTTTTCCTCAGCCACTGGCTTCACAGTCTGAGATTGGCATGGGGCTAGGCTGCATGGAGCCAATGGGGCTTGTGGTAAGGTGAGCGCAGCAATTTACAAAAGTCATTGCCCAACCCCCTTCCAATTCCTTCTGAGTTAGCCACTGATCCTGTCAGCAGGCGTTTTCAGAAGTCTGCCTCTCCCAGAAGTTTGTGTTTCTAATCCATTGCCATCCTCCTCCTTGTCAGATCCTGGGGTTGGGGAAGAAGAAGGATGCAGGGTTGGCGGCGCTTACAGGGAACTCTCCCCCTCCAGCGCCGCCGCTCGGCTCCTCGCCCAGCCACACTTCTGTGTAGGTCAGGAGCACCTGACCCGGAGGACGCACGCACTCGCTCAGCGTCCCCGGGTCTCCCGGCAACCAGGGACTCACAGCGCATGGCTGGGGCGAAACCGGAAGTGGAGCTGCGGCGTTCCACACGCCTCCAGGCAAGGCAACGAGACAGGGCTATTTAAACAGCACGGAGGCAGTTCGCATTGCTGGTGATCGGACATCGTGCCGTGAGACCGGCCCCTGAGAATTGTTGTTGGTGTGGAGTGCGAGCATCTAGGATGGAGAGAGAGAGAGTGAGTGTGTGCAGTGAGAGCCAGGTGAGTGATTAAGCAAGTGAGTGAAAGTAACGAGTGATTGATGTGCGTGTGAGTCTTGACCTTCCCAGAGTACCTTACCCCCTTGTTCCTGTGTGAGCGCCCTATCCCTACCTTCATGGATTCCTGGGTCCTTGGTTCCCCTTTCCCTGAACCACCACTGAACCTCACCCCCTTCCCTGGTCCCCTGGGGGTGAGTGGATACATAGAGTGGGCACTTGTTCTTCGCCAGACCCTGTGATGTGCTTCGGCTGGGACCCGCTCTCATAGCCTGTTCCCATAGCCACTATAAGACCCTGAGGAACCATTAAGAAGCTACAAGGGTCCTTGCGACTGCAGGGCGTGAGTGTGTATATCGGAGAGACCTCCCTGGGTCTCTCACACTCCTATTTCACCCATTCCCACACATTTACCTCCATAGTTTCATTTATTTAGATTAGATTAGATAGATTTAGGTGTTATTTTTATTCTTTATCCCTCCCTATGTTCTTTCTCCCTACCCTCCATTGAATCCTTCCCTCCTCCCACTATATATTCCATTCCTAATTCCCTTCCCCTTTTTTGGGATATATATAGAGTAGAATTAGATTGATTTAAGTTTCATTTCAGTTTTGTACCCCTCCCTGTGTTGTTTGTTGTGAGCTGTCTGTGCCCCCCATCCCAATAGATAGATAGATAGATAGATAGATAGATAGATAGATAGATAGATAGATGATGTAGGAGTTAGCTTAGTTATAGATAGAGATAGATATAGTGTATAGTGATTCAGTTTTAATATTTTATAGTGTGTTTGTAGGCCTAGACCTTTGTAGATATAGGAGACGGGAAGCAGGAGAGGCCAGTCTGCTGCCCAAAAGGTGGGCAATGGGGCACGTGGCAGAGGTGGCAGGGGTCGTGCCAGCAGAGTGGCTGTAGGCAGCAGCCAGAACCCATCACCACACCTGAAATGCCACAGGCCTGATTTAAGCCATCGGGCTTCAGAGGCTCCCAGCAGTGGCACTATCCATGGGGTGGTTCGGAAGTGCCTCCTGCCAGTGTCCTCCACTGCTACACAGGGTACTGGAAGGCCTACAGTACAGCAGGCTGCAGCTGTCTTGGTTGCAGGTGCAGGTGCTTCGGATGTTCCTCCAGGGCCACCAATGTCCACGACCCCCATTGTTGAGGTGATAGCCAGCAGCCCAGGGCTGGTGGATCCCACCCCGGCTGCTAGAGGCAGGGCCTGATCCCAGGGCAATGGCAGCAGGGAGAGGAGCAGCAGCAGCAACAGCAATAGGGAACACAGGGAGAGTGGCAGCAGCATGGTGGGCAGTCCATCAGCCTCAGAGTCCCAGTACTCCCCTTCGTAGGACATCACTGTGATTGTGGACAGAGAGGCAGACACTAGTCCCATGGAGGAGATGTCTGGAGCTGAGGTGATGGCTGTTCCTCCGACAGCTGTGTCACCACCATGTTCTGCAATTCCCAACAGCTCTGTCAGCTGTGCGTCACCCGGTGTGAGCCAGAAAGCAGGAGGGGGCAAAAAATCCTCCGACTGGGTGCATTTTAAGTTGGTGTGGACAGATGATCCCAGGGAGGTGCAATGCACTTTCTGCCAGAAAGTGGTCAAGCATGGGCAGGTGCTCACCAACCTTGGCATAACTGCCATGGCAAGGCACCTAAAGGGATGCCACAGTGCTGTACTGCTAAGCAGGTAGGCAGGGGCAGTGGACGTCAGTGGTTTCCTGACTGCAGTAGCCAGTCGTCCACCTCCATCAGCGGGCAAGCATCCTGCTCTAACAGCTGCCGCCTCTAGCAGCAGGAGCTGTATTGCTGCTAGGGGGGAGCAGCAGCAGCAGCAGCAGCAGCAGTGTCAGTCCACCATGGTGGAGCTGGGGTGGCAGCAGCTGCCAAGTCCAGTGGCAGCTGCAGGACGTGGAGGGTGGCGTGACTTTTAAGCGAAATCCACACGCATGTTCGGGGAAATGATAGCGCTCGAAGGGCAGCCCTTCTCGGTGGTTGGGAACATGGGGTTTAGGTGCCTGATTGGCTTCCTGGCCCCCCAGTTTAAGCTGCCCTCATGCACCACCCTGAGTTGGCAGGTGGTGCCAGCCCTCTACCGGGCTTTAAAGGAGCAGGCTCGGGAGCCCAGGTGGTCAAGATCAAAGCCTGCCTCAGTTTGCCTTCCCATACTCATTCCAAGGTGCCTGTCTGCCTGCCCTGGCAACCCTGGGTGATGTGCCCCACAGGCCTGGTAATCCCGCTGCTGCTGTCTGCTGGTCCATGGGTGCTCTGCCCTGGCAAATCCAAATGTGCCCACACAATCCTGCTGCTGCCATCTGCTGCTGAATGGGAGCTCTTCCCTGGCAAATCCTACTATCCTGGCTACATGGTTCTGTGCACAGGCAAATACTGCTGCTACCGTTTTTGCTGTTCCACGGGTTCTGTGCCCGGGCAATCCAATGTCCACTGCTGCTGCCAATGCTGCCTCTGCTGTCTGTGCCATGGGATCTGGGCCCGGGTACTCCAATGTCAGCTACTGCTGTCAATGCCACTACTGCTGTCTGTGCTACAGGTTCTGTGCCCGGGCAATCCAATGTCCACTGCTGCTGCCAATGCTGTCTCTGCTGTCTGTGCCATGGGTTCTGTGCCCGGGCAATCCAATGTCTGCTGCTGCCAATCCTACCTCTGCTGTCTGTGCCACAGGTTCTGTGCCTGGGTACTCCAATGTCTGCTGCTGCTGCCAATGCCGCCTCTGCTGTCTGTGTCACGGGTTCTGTGCCTGGTCAATCCAATGTCCACTGCTGCTGCCAATACGACCTTTGCTCTCTGTGCGACAGGTTCTGTGCCTGGGTACTCCAATGTCCACTGCTGTTGTCAATGCCGCCTTTGCTCTCTGTGCCACGTGTTCTGTACCTGGGTACTCCAATGTCTGCTGCTGCTGCCAATGCCACCTCAGCTGTCTGTGTCATGGGTTCTGTACCTGGTCAATCCAATGTCCACTGCTGCTTCCTCTGCTGTGCCATGGGTACTGTGCCCCGGCAATCTATTGTTTGTTACTGGGTGGCCATGTGATTCAGCACTGGGCAATGATTGACCAACTGGCAGAATAGTTTGTTCAGATCAGGAAAGTAGGATGCAAACCTGCAATGCCCGCTTGAGCAGGGGTGGCCGCCACCGAGCCCTGGCCGGTCCTCTGCCGCTGCTCCACTGATGCCAGACAGCCTGAAATGCCTGGCCAAGCAGGGGTGGCTGCTCCAGTTACTGTGCCCTGGCAATCCAATGTCGTCGTCGTCGATGTCGTCATCTTCGCCGCCACCGCCGTCGTCGCCGTCGTCTGATGATGATGATGATGATACTTCACATCAGTCATTTACTCCTCAGTTTTGTAGACATCCATAGCTTGGATGAGTGTGACGGCGGGCGAGGGCTGAGTGAACACTAGATTCACAGGAGCCTGCTGGGGGTTTGTTCCATCCTTACCTGCCTCACTGCTGGTGCGGGGGGCTCTTGGGCTCTGCCGCTGGCAGGGGGGTGCTCTGCTGTTGCTCCTGCCGCTGCTGCTGATACCATCCCCGCTGCTGTCACCGCTGCTGCTGCTCCGCTGCTTCTGGGACCTGCAGGGGAAACAAGAACAGACAGTGAGTTGTGGGGGAGAGGGGGGGAACGCAGAGGGCAGCCATGTGGGCTGACCCATCCCCTCCCCCCCACCTGGAAGTAGTTGGGGGCTTAAAGCCCCAGGGACATTGACTGAGACAGAGGCCACAGCCAAAGGGCGCGGCACTTTGGGGGCACTTCGGGGGCTTCAGGGGGTGGCAAGGGGTCATTGGTTGTTTTTGTGTGGGCTTCTTTTTTTGTACAGGGCTAGGGTGGTGGGGTGGGGGTTGTAGGCAAGGGGTGGGTAAAAGGGGGGTGGACCCAGTGACTCCCCTTGGTGAGAG
>QEPC01014636.1:627972-645245 GCA_003113815.1 Sphenodon punctatus
AAACTGTAAGACCTGGCTGTTTGCCCAGGCCTTTGGGAGGGAGGGTGGGTAGGGTGGGAGGTTTTAGTTCCCCCACCTATTTGTTTTTTGGTGGTTTGTTGTCTAGCCCTGTTTAATATTGTAAAATATTTATGACTATTTTAAAATTGATTTTATTGTATTTTTTATTGTTTTAATGTTGGAAGCTGTCCCGAGCTGCGTGGCAGGAGGGGCGGGGTAGAAATTTGTAAAATAAATAAATAAAATAAATATAGATTCACCACCGGGCAAGGTTTGTCCACTTTGCAGTAGAACTTCTTGAGTTCAGTTGAGTACGACCCAAGCCTGCAATGCCTGACCGAGTGGGGGTGACAGCCACTGAGCCCTGGCCGGGCCTCTGCCACTGCTCCACCAACGCCAGCCAGCCTGCAATTCCCGGCCGAGCAGGGGTGCCAGGCACCAGGCCTTGGCCAGGCCTCTGCTGCTGCTCCACCAATGCCAGCCAGCCTGCAATGCCTGGCCAAGCAGGGGTGCCATCCACTCCAGCCCAAGGACCCACCATCAGGGTTCTGGGGCCGTCATTCCGCTCATGGGGAGCGATCTTTCCATCGCATCAAGAAAGAGCCAGCTGCTCCAGCCCTAGGTCCCACCCTCAGGGTTCTGGGGCCTACATTCCAGGCAGGGAGGGTTGTCATGTCATTCCACCACATCCAGAAGCTGCCACTCTAGTCCCAGGACCCACCGTCAGGGTTCTGGTGCTATCATTCTACTCACAGGGAACCATCATTTCACTACATCAAGAAACAGCCAGCCATTCCAGCTCCAGGAGGACCCACCCTCAGGGTTCTGGGGCCTACGTTAAAGTCACAGGGAGCTGTCATTCCACGGCATCAAGAAACTACCACTCCAGTCCCAGGACCCACAATCAGAGGTCTGGGGCCATCATTCTGCTCACAGGGAGCCGTCATTCCACCACATCAAGAAACAGTCAGCTACTCCAACCCCAGGACCCACCCTCAGGGTTCTGGGGCCACCATTCCACTGACCCATGTGGAGGGTCCTTATTCACTTACAGCATGGCCCAGGGAGAGCCAGCTCTGCTCCTGTTAGACACAGGCATCGATTCTGGCATCAAGAAACAGCCAGCCACTCCATCTCCAGGACCAACTGTCAGGGTTCTGGGGTCTATATTCCTGGCAGGGAGGGCTGTCTATCCACATCATCCAGAAGCAATAGGGGTGCTGCTGCTGCTGAGCCTGCCACTGGTGCTGCTGCTGCTACTGCTAGGGGCAGGGACAGACCCCGCTAGCTGAAAGGGGTGGCTGTTTCCACCATTCCCAGGGGCATCCTGCTGCTGCTGTGCACTCTACAGAGTCCTCTCTGCCTGCTTGACCCTCTCCACCAGCTCACCCTTCCAGTGCCCATAGAGTCCCAGGATCCCCCATTCCTCCCCATAGTACACTGGAGGTGCCCCACTGTCTGTCACCAGTTGGACCTAATGCAAGGCAGGTTTCTGCTCAAGAAGCTGCTCGGGCATCAGGAACATGGAGGAATTCCAGTGGGTGGACATATCCTGCACCAGCTGCTGCACTGGGGAGCCTTGCTCAGCCTGCTTCACCCAGAGGAGGTCGGTCCCTATCATGCTCTAGTTATATAAACTGGACAGCTTCCTCCCCTGCTTGACCAGGGAGCTAAGGGTGCCTTCCCCAATCCCCTTCTCCCCCAAGCCCAGAGAGTCCCTGGCCACCAGGTGAAGGGATGCTGGTAAAGCCCCCCTCACGGACTGCCCTAAATATGTTGGCTGTGTTGTGTGTCACCATGAACCTCTTGGTTAAGGGCACACCTGGCGTAACCCACTCCCTCACCATGGCAGTCAGGGGTGCCTTGATGTTCTGAGATGTGTGGGGGCTCCTGTGTCCATGACTTCTGCCTGAAGCAGGGTCCACCTATACCCTGCTTTGGGACCCCTCCTGCCACTGCCAAATGAGGCCTCCGGGTCCTGCCACCAGTGTGTCATCAGTCACTGCCAGGTAGGTGTGCTGCACGTTCCTGCTCGACCACAGGTCACTGGTGAAGTGGATGGTGACACCCCCAGCCCTTGCCAGCTGCTCCCTCACCCGCTCCTTTAAAGCCCAGTACAGGGCTGGCACCACCTGCCAACTCAGGGTGGTGCTGGCAGGTCTCCAGTTCTGCTCACTCTGTGCTGTGTTGGGTTCTCCAGTTCTAGTCACCATCAGTGCCAGGCGTTACAGGCTTCGGAGCAGCGGCAGAAGCTCGGCAAGGAGTTAGTGGCTGCCACCCATGCTTGGCTGGGCTTTGCAGGCTGCCAGGCATTGGTGGCAGCCTGACTCAAGGTGGTGTGCAAGGACAGCTTAAACTGGGATGCCAAGAAGTCAATCAGGCACCTAAATTCCATGTCCCTGACCACCGAGAAGGGCTGCCCATCGAGCACAATCCTTTCCCCCAACATGAGCATGGCTTTCAGTTGAAAGACAGCTTCCTCCCCAGTGCTTATATGTCCATGGACTTTGCAGCTGCCCCTACCCCAGCTCCTTCATGATGCAGTGACGATTCTGGGCCTCAACTGGCTGCTGCTGCTGCACCACTGACAGTGTTGATGGGAGGGACAGAACATGGTGGTGACACAGCTCTCAGAGGGATGTATGGCCGGCCCTGACCAAAGTGGCCAATGGTCTGTTGTCCTGCCCACCAACGAGTGTCCCCAGTGAGTGGGTGTTCTCTATGGTGGGGGACATTTGCCCACAGCACCTCCTGAGAATGGGGGCCAAGTTGGTGGAGCAGTTGCTTTTCATCAAGGTGTCTGTCTGCTGCTGCTGCCGCTGCTGCCATGGGTTCTTCTACCAGGCAAACCAATGTCTGCCGCTGCGCCTCCAATGCCTGGCAGCCTGCAATTCCCGGTCAAGTAGGGGTGCCAGGCCAGCCACTGAGCCCCAAGCCTTCCCAGAATCTGTTGCTGCTGCTGTCACTGACTCTCAGACAGACAGCCCTGGTGCCACGGGCACCCCCAGGGGCTAAGTGCTGAGCCTGTCTGCCCGGGGAACCCAGGGTGCCAAGCGCCAAGCCTTCCTGATCTCTGTTTCTGCTGCTTCTGGGTCTCCGACAGTCAGCCCTGGTGCCACGGGTATCCCCAGGGCCCAAATGTTGAGCCTGCTTGCCTGCCTGGGCAATCCGGGATGCCAAGCACCAAGCCTTCCCGGTCTCTGCTGCTGCTGCTGGGTCTCTGATGGTCTTCCATGGTGCCCCGAGCCCCCCATGGGGTTCCCCGGAGTGCCCCAAGCCTTCCAGAAGGTCCTAACGCCACCAAATGTTCGGCAGGACTGAACTCCGCCGGACCGAACCCACGAACCCCAACTAGGTTTTCGGGCCAAACAGCCGAACATACGAACCCTGTTCTGTTTGCACATCCCTGGTAATTACTCTGTATGGACTTTTGAAAAGTGGATTATTATCATTGAAAGTATACTTACTTCAGGAGGGGGAGGCAGGGATGTTTGGGGGGAAACAGTATCAGCCTGAATGTAGGACACTGCCTTTACTGGTGAGACCAAATCGGCTACCCTGTTGCAGCATGTTGTCCTAAAAATACTTTCTGAAAACTGCAGCAGGGCCCACATGTCTGAATCATCCGGTGATCACCAGACTCTTGCTTGGCTGTAATTTGTTGCAAATCTTTCATATCACAGTCAGCTGTGCACTGCTGGCACAGATCAGAATGGAAAACAATATGAAATATTAATGATATAGAGCAGAGAAGAATATAGACACGGCTAAAAACCAGGACACAGACTGCGTACCGATGGGGTAGGGAACTTCTTCTTTTTTTCCCTTTTTTCTTTTTTTGTGGTGGGCCATGATGGCAATTCAAAAATGGCCCATAGGCCACACACACAAAAATGCAGAAAGATATTGACCAGGATTCTCACATTTCATATTTCTGCTTAATATACAGAGTCCAAGTTATTTCATTGACAAAGTAAAAAATCCAGCCAGCAGTTGGTTTTTATTTGTCCCTTTACATTTCCTGGATTTGGTCCCTGGATCCAGTTCCTACCTTTGAATGCTGAAGGGTGTGTTCAGGAGGAAGGTAGCAGAGGATGAGGGTCTATAAGAAACCATCTCTGGACATTGACGCCCTTGGTATTGACCAGTCTCCAACCTTCCCTTTTTAG
This sequence comes from Sphenodon punctatus, assembly GCA_003113815.1. Lineage (NCBI taxonomy): Eukaryota > Metazoa > Chordata > Lepidosauria > Sphenodontia > Sphenodontidae > Sphenodon > Sphenodon punctatus. The sequence continues at coordinate 632,142 of QEPC01014636.1, forward strand.
GAAGCTTATTGAATGGGTGGTGGCTCAGCAGTTTCAGGGGCATTTGGACCGGGATAAGTTTCTCGATCCCTCACAGTCGGGCTTTCGTCCAGGTTCTGGCACGGAGACTGCACTTGTGGCCTTGGCCGATGACCTGTCCCATGAGTTGAACCGGGGTCGTTCGACCCTGTTGATCCTGTTAGATCTCACAGCTGCATTTGATACTGTTGATCATGAGTTGTTGGTGACTCAGCTGCGGGACTGGGCAGGGATTGGCGGTACTGTTCTTGAATGGTTCCACTCTTTCCTGGCTGGGAGAAACCAGCGTGTGGTTCTGAGGGAGTTTTCAGCTTCCCCCAGGGCCTCACATGTGGGGTACCGCAGGGTTCCATTTATCCCCTCTCATGTTCAATGTGTACATGCAGCCTTTGGGGGAAGTTGTTAGGGAGTATGGAGTGAGATGTCATCAATATGCTGATGACACCCAGCTTTCTCTCTCATTTTCCTCTGACTCAGGCCCAGCAGTCTCGGTGCTTACCCGGTGTTTGTCCGCTGTGGGGGATTGGATGAGGACGAGCTTTCTGAGGCAAAATCCTGACAAGATGGAGGTGATGGATGTGGGGAAGGCTGAGGGAGTGGTGGCCCCCATCATTGATGGGATCTATCCTCCCCTGGTTTCTCAGGTCCAGAGTCTGGGGGTGCTCCTGGACCAACAGCTTCACCTGGATGCCCAGGTGGCGGCTGTGACGAAGGGGGCATTTCACCAGTTACATCTGGTGCGTTGGCTTAGACCCTATGTCTCAGACTCGCATCTGGCCACAGTCATCCACGCTTTTATTACCTCAAGACTGGATTACTGCAATGCGCTGTATGTGGGGCTACCCTTGGTGCTGGTTTGGAAGCTGAAGCTGGTGCAGAATGCAGTGGCCTGTCTCTTGACTCTCTGACACTGGTGCTTCGCTCTCTGCACTGGCTGCTGATAGGTTTCTGGGCCCAATTCAAGGTGTTGGTGTTAACCTTTAAAGCCCTAAATGGCTTGGGCCCCGCCTATCTGCAGGACCGCCTCACCCTCTGGGACCTGGATTGGCCCCTGCGGTCGGCTGGGGGCACCCTCCTCGGGGTCCCCCAGGTTTCCCGGGTGTCTACTATGAGGGCATTCTCCGTGACTGCTCCACAGCTGTGGAGCTCCCTCCCGCTGGAGATCCGCTTGGCTGCCGGCCTCCCCTCTTTCCGCAGACAATGTAAGACCTGGCTGTTCCGCCAGGTCTTTCCCGAGGGAGATGGGGTGGGTAGGTTGGGTTAGGGTATGTGGGGATGGGTTTTTATATTGTTTTTAATTGTAATTATTACTGTTTATTTTAATGTTTTTAAGATTTTGTGAGCCACCCCAAGATGCCTGAGGCAGGAGGGGGAGGCATATAAATTTTGCTATAAATAAATAAATATAATCAAGGATCTACAGGCTAGCTCCATGATACTGACCTTCCCCTTGCCAGCCCTGAACACCTACCCAATCATGTACTCTGCCTCATTTTACCTGCTCTGCATCTCTTTGCCATACCTGTATCTTTATGCAGTCCACACCCTGCAGCCCCTTACCCTTTGCATTGCTAATTCCTCCTCCTTCCTGTCTCAGATAATGCGTCTATTTTGTCGCTAAAATAACACTCAGACTGTGGATTAAGCAAAGATATGAAATATGGGAATTTGGGGTGATGAAAGTCAACATCTGTTTGTATTTTTGGTGTGGCACCTACTGGTCATTTTTAAATAAGCAGGGAGGCCCTAGACAAAAATGGATTCCCATTTGTACTTTAAGGTCAGAAGCTTCTAAGCTTGATCTTTGATGTGGCACCTGGTGGACAGAGATTTCCACGACTTAGCTTTGAAGCCCATTCATATCAATGGAAAGACCATCTCTGCCCTCGATGGCCCCATAATTCTCACTGTATACTGTAAAGAAGAACCTAAATTGTACCCTGCAATCTTTGGATTTTAACTTGGATCCCTTTCTCACTTATTCCTCATTTATCTGGGTAGTTTTCTGCCTTAAAAGCCAATCCAGACAGTGGTTTAGTGAGATTTATGTAATCACCACCCTTCCACAGAGCAGCACAACCAGGAGAATAGAAGTTGTTCATTTTTTAGTATGAATGTGAAAACCGGCATGGATTTGGGGGAGATATATTCAACTTTCTGGCAAGAAGATCCCATAGGGAAGGAAAGGAATATATGTTCCTCTATTCACATCCATAACCATTTGCAAACTATCCATCCATGTAGGAATTATTTATTCTTAACCAATTAAGACTGACCCATTGGGGAAACTCCAAAAGTAAGGTACTACAAAGCAGAAGGAGAAAAGAATCTGGTCCCACTCCCCAGAGATTATGCATGCTGTCTTCAGATGTGACATTCTCAGTGAGGGATAAGATACTGCATATTCTATACTACTGAAAATACCATACCACCACCACCCCTCCAATATTTGTCAGAGAAAAATAGTTATACTTCATGTCACCCGTAATCTTCATAAATCTGCATCTGTTTATGAACATTTGTGATAGCCCAATGACTAACTTTGAAGCTGAGCTGGAAAAAAAGAATGTGTGAGAGAGAGGCTCTGTATGCAGGGGCCCATGGAGTCTGTATTTTCCCCATTGGCAGCAATGGTGGAATGACAGAACCCATGGGCCCCTGCACATGTTTGTAAGTGCAGGACTGATGGTGCTAATTACCCCCTTTGTCTGCTGAACCTAGTAAAAACCTTACACTGCTGGACAGTACAAGATAATAAAATCCATTACTGTACATGGCAAAAAGGTACTGTTCCATCACAATTGTAAGATTAGCCAGGTGCACCCTCTTGTAAGCTCCATCATTGCACAAAGTCCAGTGCATCAGTGCAAGGGCAAACAGAGAGGTGTTCTTGGTGCAGTGGCAGCTGGTGGAATTTTATAGTTTGGTGGGGTGGTGGGCAGGGCTGCCTTTAAAACTTCACACTAACATAATCAATGGAATAGAACACACAATGAATGAAAAAAAACCCCACAGTATATGCAGAATGAAAAACTACACCATGGTGGTGGCATACAATACTGAGCAAAATGCACAGCTATGTGAAAGAATCAAAAAGGGGAAACCAGCATTTCCCCCTAATATATCTGAATGCTAGAAAAGGAAATTGGCATGTCAAGACTTCAAGTCTGTTTAAAATAAGAGGACATGCATAATTTCTTTCACTTTTAAAATTTTCTGTTTCAAAAAGAAAGAAATTTCAGGAGAAGTTGAGACACTCAATATACATCAGAGAATCCCACACAGGGGTGAACCCTTATATGTTCCCTAAGAAATACTACAGACTGAGCTCAGCCCTCAGTACACACCAGAGAATCCACCTTACCAGGGAAAGGCTCTAAAATGCATAACTGTGTGGAAAGCTTCAGTGTGAACTTCAGTCTGAGTATGCATGAAAGAACCCAAGCAGTTTCCTCATTCCCACCTCCAACTCAGCTACAGTTGGAAGAGAGGAGCATGTGAATAGAAGAGTTCAATTTGGAGGCAGCATGGGGCAGAACATTTGATGAAACCATACAGCTTAGCTATTAAATCACACTCATGGTGCTGCATTTCTAATGCCATACCTCAAATTGATCCCTCCCAACCCTGCTCTCCTTCCCTTTTTCCAGGGGTGGGGAACCTCAGGCCTGGGGGCTAAATGTGTCCCACATTTTTAATATGGCTCATTTCCAGTTCCAGGATCAGGCCCTAGAACAAGTTCCTCCCCTCAATAACTGAAAATCTGAGTTCAGGGTAAGGGATCAGAAATGAGGACATGCAGACAATGATAGAAGACAGATCTATGTGACTTCAGGCTCCAAAACCAAAAGCCCTGGGAAAACAAATCCAGTTTTAAACTCATCATTTTGAATTTCAACACATGATTCTGTAACATTTGGAATGGGCCACCTTGTACATAGAGTCTGGGTCCCCCCCCCCCCAATTGCTGATTTGACTTATGTCACAATGTTTGATTTTTCCACTTTATGTATATTGCTCATATACATTTTACAAGCAGGAGGCTAGCTGTGTGTTAAAATAGGGATGATTATATCTTCGGTTTCAGGCTATAAGTGGATCACTAGGGAGGCCAGGAAAAAAACATTCTCTTTTACACATAGAGAATGTTCTCTTTTACACATCTTGCACAGATGCTCTAGTGAATGAAGTGACGGGTGAGGGTGGAGTGTCTTCTCCCATCAGAGAACCACTGCTAAGTCTTGTTTGCATGACCAAAGAAGTGTTTAGTACAGGGGAGGGGAAGCTCAAGCTCAGGGGCCAAATGTGGCCTGCAACTAGTTTTTATTTGGCCATTTGCAGTTCCCATATTTGACATATGGATCAAGTTCCCATCCCCAGGCACTGAAAGGCTGCACTCAGGGAAATGAGAAGAGACGAGGACATGCATACAAGGATGGGGGGGAAGATCCATGACATAGTTCCATGACTTGGATCCACTCTGTAGGTACCTCCATCTCCAACTTTTATGTGACTCTTTGAGCTTGTACTAATTTTTCAATAGGTCCCTGGAAGGGAAAAGGTTCCTCACCTCTGGGTGTTAACAGACATTGTGATGGCCTGCTTTGGTCTGCTTTGGCCCAACTGGACTAGCATGATGCCTGAACATTTGTTCCTTGCCTGCCAGTTGTGGGCCTGAAACAACCCCCTCCGGGAGTAGTGACTGGGTTGGTAATGTGGGCTAGGAACAAAGAAGGCCCACAGTTCACACCAAGCCAAGGCTCAACTGGGCGAGAGTAGGCAAACTGGGTGGGAATATGTGTTACTGGTTCTGTCTTGTCGTGGTGTGAGGGATTGCTATGGCAACCAACCATGACTGCCTGTAACCATGGCTACCTTTCATGGAAGGAGGGTGGGGTGATGCCTGGAACACAGGGACATGGCTGGGCAACCACACATCACATCCTCACACACACACACACACACACACACACACCTGTCTGGGTCAGGATGTGGGGACTTTTGTTCCAACAGCTGGGGCACACCTGGCCAGAGGACACCCTCCTCACACCCAGACAGAATGACGGCAGTGACATCATGCTTGTAAGTACCCTCTGGTATAGCACTTTCAGTATCCTTCCTACAAGCTCCTAGACCAGATAACAAAAGAAAAAAATACATGGAAAAATGCACAAGTTTCCAAGTTCCCAACAACATCAGATTGCTTGTAGAGTAGGGGACAAAATTAAAAGGGGCTAACACTATTTCCCCCTTTCAAAAATACTAAAACCACACCAGGCTGCATGCAAACTGAAAAGCAAGCATTTGGGGAGTGTTCAGACTGTAGCATTAAGACTGAATACAACAAGTCAGCATATAAATCCTTTGGAAAAGCTTCACTATTTTGGAAATTTTTTTCTTTTATAAGAGCCCACCAAAATATCCCAACCAATTTAAACATTCAAAGTTAAATAAAAGTTTATCAAGCATCAGAGCATTTAGGAAGAGGCACAAAATTCAAAGGGGCTATAAAAAAAAAGAGCACCACTTTTTCCTCCTTACAGACACACTATAAGACAAAGAGGCTGTCTTGGCCAGGCTATAATGTCTTTGGTAGCCTTAACCCATCACGTGGCCAGCTGCCTCCAGATGTTCCTCCTGCCTCATGGCAGGGTGGGCAGCTGGCTGCTATGCGATGCAATGTCCTCTGAAAATGGCCAAGGACACATCACGTAACAGCTGTACTCCAAATGGGGTAAAGCTTCCCAAGGTGTGGCAGCCAATGTGTTGTGGCCCCTTCTACTTCATTGCATGGTGAGCAAAACAGCTGGGATTTCAGTGGCTTTCACTCATCGTGAGCTGCCACATTATGGCCAGAGGCAGGATTTTAGTTGGGCCGGGGGGGGGGGACACTTGGCAGGGCTGGTTGCCCACTCATGTGTCTGGCACCTCAGCGCACCACAGCTGCGGTGGAAGCTCTGATAGTGGCCCACCAGCATGACTTTCTCATGGGGGGGATGTGACCATCTACCCTGTTCCCTGCGTTTGCTCTGGACTGTGACAGCAGCACTGGCTTTCTATGGGGCAACACAGGGATTGGGCCCTCCACAGCTCATGTGGTTGCATTCAAGATAAGGTCACATGAAAAGCAAGTATTTTTAAGTGCTTACACTGCTGCAAAATATGAAATATAAGAAGTGTTCAAGTAAAGCTTTTGGGGGAAAAATTAATTCTGTTTGCACTTTCTCTCCTGCTGCACTCATTCAATGCACAAAATATCTAAGCCAAATGTCCAACATCCAAATTAAATACAAATACAAATTATTAGAAAAATATAAAAATGTCAAAAAATATAAAATATATCCAAAAATATAGTCAATGCACAAAATATCCAAACCAAAAATAAAAAATATATTTTTTAAAAATCCAAAAATATTTTTAAAATATCCAAGGAAGCAAATATACAAAAAACAACTAAAATAAATCAAAATTAAAATAAAAATCACTCAGAGAGAGGGAACAATTAAAAGGGGCTATATCATAATGGAGAGCAATAAAAGTAAAGGGAGGATAGATAAATAAATAAACAAATAAATAAATAAAAAATAAAAGAAATGTCTCATCTAAGCAGAGAAATCAAGTCCCCTTGATGCATGCAGCAGCCTCCAAACTGGCCCAGAATGGTCTCAGGCTGCTGCTGTGTCTTCTGCTCACTCACCCATCCTCCCTTCAAGAAGGGAGGGGAGGGGGAAAGAGACATCTCCTCAGACCTCTGATTGATTTTAAGGCACCTGGAAAAGATGCCCTAAAACCATCCTAATTGCCTGGGTTTCTTCCTAGGAACCCATGGCTTTGTGCCCTGGGTCTTCCTCCAGTCCCTCTTCTTGCCTTTAATGCACTGGCAGCCCATGAGCGTCTGTCCCAGATGCATTAAGGACATCATCCCACCAAAGGCAAAGGGAAGGGCCCTCCTGCTGCTGATGCCCTGGCCCCTCCCTGCTGCTCCCTCTATCTCCCCTCCCATATTCTCAAAAAGAGCTGGTGTGCATGCCTCATGGCAGGTCGGCCGTGGCCTGCACCTTCCCACATGTCCCTGCTTCTCTCTACCTCCCCTCACTCTCCTTCCCTCCTGCCCTACTGCCAGCTGGGCAACCACGGTGCTCTGCACCTGGCCTGTACATGCACAAAAGCTGACCATGCTTAAAGGCACTGTGTGCTTCTGTGCATGCATTTAAGATGCAGTGCGCCTCAGCTTTCTCCACTCTTGATGCACCCAATGTGAGAAGCATACACAGAAGAACACAATGGTTTTCAGCTCTGTGTGCTTTTTTGCATGTGCTAGCAAGCCTCCCCCTAGTAGTGCACCAACTAGCTGAGAGGTGGCTGGGGTGAGCAAGGGAGAGTCAGATGCTGCTCTGCTGAAGGGAGAAGGGAAGGCAGGAGGAGCAGGGCCCCTCCCCTTGCCTTTCATGTGCCACAGTGGCACACCTGAGAGGCAGCTGTGGCTGGAATGGCTTGCTGTGAGGTGTTCAGAGGACAAGGCAGGGGGGCAGGAAATGTGGTGCTACCCCCCACACCTGCCCACCAGCCGCCCCTGTCTTGGTGGCTGCTTTACAGATCTGGAACTCCCTTCCCCTAGAACTTAACACAAGCTTGAGACTGAGCATTTTTCAGAGACAGAGACATATTTATTAGAGGTGTGCAGCAGGGGCCCATGTCATTTTCTTTTTTGTTTTTCATTTTTGTTAATTAAGTTTGTCATTTTGGTTTTCATAAATATCAAATTTTTGTTTTCGTTTTTGCTTTTGTTTTTATTTTCCATTGGTTTCAATGGAAAACACATTTTCAGCTGTAACATATTTTTTTCAATATATGTGGCTGAACCCTGGGGTTCATATACCTCTAATGAAAGGCATTATGTGTACCAAATTCCAAAAAGATTGAATAAAGGAATCCAATTATTAATTAATGTATGAATTAATTATTATTGTTATAAGCATTTGTATAGCACCAGCTGTGTACCTGGTGCTTTACAGGACAATAAGATAGACGGTGTCCCTGCCTATGGCTTACAATCTAATACACATGGAGGGGGAGACAAGGAGAGGGGACATAGGGAGAGACAAGGGATAAATAACATTCAAGTGCATGCGAAGTCTCAGGTGCACGTGCTTGGCTTGGTTGCGGTTGGGCAGGAGTCTGCAGGGAGGGCAGACAGTAAATATTGAAAGGAAAGTTCTAACAGGCATCGGGAAAGGTGGTGAGGAAGAGGTGGGTTTTGAGGAGGGATTTGAAGGTGTGGAGAGAGGGGACAAGGCAGATGTGGGCAGGGAGGGAGTTCCAGACATGGGGGGCAGCAAGGGAGAAGGTATGAAAGCGGTTAGGGGAGCATGGGAGATGAGGGAGAGTGAGGGAGGGGGCAGAAGAGGAGCAGAGAGTGCATGCAGGAGTGTGTAAGGAGACTAGGGCAGAGAGGTAAGAGGGAGCCAGGTTGTAAAGGGATTTGTAAGTGAACACCAGGAGTTTTTGAAGGATGCGTTCGGGAAGGGGGAGCCAGTGAAGTGAGGAGAGGAGAGGCTGTACATGGTCAAAGTGACGGCCTGAGTGGATGACCCTAGCAGCGGAGTTTTGGATGGAGATAAGGGGGGACAGGTGAGCGCGGGGGAGGCCAGTAAGGAGGAGGTTGTAGTAGTCATGGCGCAAAATGACCATGGTGTGAACAAGGGTTTTGGCTGAGGAGACAGAGAGAAAGGGGAGAATTCGAGTAATGTTGTGGAGGGTGAAGCGACAGGACTTGGCAACAGAGTCAATGTAAGTTTTAAAGGAAAGGTGAGTATTGAAGATGAAGCCCAAGCTACGGGCTTGGGGAACGGAACAGATGGTGACCCCATCAATAAGGATGGACAGGGAAGAGGGAGAAGACGGGTAGGGAGGAAAGATAAGAAGTTCAGTCTTAGCCATGTTGAGCTTGAGCTGACGTCTGGACATCCAGGCAGAGATATCAGAGAGACAGTTGATGAGGCGAGCTTGGACAGAAGGGGGGTGGGAGTGGTAGAGAGATAGAGTTGAGTGTCGTCAGCATAAAGGTGATATTGGAAGCCATGGGAGGCAATGAGTTTGCCATGGAACAGGGTGTAGATAGAGAAGAGGAGAGGCCCCAGGACAGAGCCTTGGGGAACCCCAACCAAGAGGGGGAGGGAGGAGGAGTTGGAATTGGGAAGAGACACATTAAAGGCATGGTCAGAGAGGTAAGAGAAGAATCATTGAAGGACAGAGCCGCAGAAGCCTAGGGAGAGAAGAGAGTCCAGTAGGAGTGAGTGGTCGACAGTGTCAAAGGCAGTGGAAAGGTCAAGGAGGACAAGAATGGAATAAAGGCACTTAGATTTAGTGACAAGTAGATCATTGGTGATCTTGGCAAGGGCAGTTTCAGTGGAGTGAAGGGGCGGAACCCAGATTGTAGAGTGTCTAGGGAGGAGTTGGCAGAGAGGAGGTCCAGGCAGTGGGAGTAGACAACCAGTTCCAGAAGCTTAGAGGCAAAGGGTAGGAGGGAGTCTGTCCAGTAACTAGAGGGGTCGAGGGTGGACTTTTTGAGGATGGGAGAGACAGTGGCATGCTTGAAGGCAGAGGGGAAGGATCCAGTGGAGAGGGAGAGATTAATAACATGTAAAAGGAGGGGGGAGCGATAGTGGGAGCAATGGAGGTCAGGAGCGGGAGGGGATTGGATCTGTCTCTTATACACATCTAGATGTGTATAAGAGACAGGGAAGGAGGAGAGGCGAGAGGGGGTAGGGGGAGTGGCGGTGAGGGAGCGGGGAGAGGAGACGGGTGGGAAGCAATGTCCTGGTGGATCTTGTCAATCTTTGAGGTGAAGAATGATGCGAGATCCTGAGAGGAAGGGGAAGAGGGTGGAGTTGGGAAGGGGGGCTTGAGAAGGGAGTTGGAGGTGAAGAAGAGATGGTGAGAGTCACAAGAGTAGGATTCAACCCAGGAGGCATAGTAATGTTGTCTCACCAGGGAGATAGCGGAAGAGAGGGAGGAGAGGGAGAATTTATAGTGGAGGAAGTCAGGGTGGGAACAGGATTTGCACCAGAGGCATTCAGCAGCTCGGGTGCAGGAGTGGAGGTAGCGGATAGTAGGGGTGAGCCAAGGACGGGGGTTTTGGGGTTGAATGGGGCAGGAGGAAAGGGGGGCAAGAGAGTTGAGGGTCGTAGCGATAGAGGCGTTGAGAGAAGAAATGTCGGCGGTGTCGGGGGAAGAGGAGAAGACAAGAGGGAGGAGGGGGAGAGGGAGGAAGCAAAGTCTAAAGGGTTAATAGCTTGTAGATAAAGGAAGGGGCGTAGAGCTATGGAAGAAGATGGGGGTTGTTGGGAGAAGCAGTTGAAATATTTTATTTTGCAAAATTCTTCATGTACATCCCTAGCTGTAACTTCTTTGCCTCACATCGAATGTAGATGAAACTTGACATGTTTGTGCCCCTTCCAATACTTATCTTTACCAACTTTCAGAAGAATTGAATAAAGGGTCCTGGTGGTATAAGCAATTAACATATAAATGTATGTCTGACTGTAACAACATTTTGGTTCAACCAGTGTACATGAAATTTGGCAGGACTGTATATAACACTTTTATAATCATTTCTGCCAAATATCAGAAATATGTGATAAAGGGTCTCAATTTTATATGCCTGCACATCATATGCAGAGAAGGAGCCTATGCCAGGGATTCTTTTACATGTCACTGTGGCATAAGATCATGATGCCAACTGGCCAGCACAAATTTCAACCAAAAATCCTCATTTGGTGCTGTGACCATCCCAAAATCTCTCCCCCACTTGTTACTGGGAAGTAAGAAGCATCTGTTTAGGAAATAGTCAATAGAGATTCTCTGATGTCCTCTGTCACAGAGCTGCAGGATGTGATTGTGATGATAATTGGCCAGTCTGGATGTGTAAAATATGTCTCCAGCTTGCTGGGATTCTATCCCCAAAGTCCCAGTTATGTCCCTTATGCCCGCCTCAGAGCCGCCCGCTATGCCCGCCTCGAAGCCACTACTAATTGGTCCTGTAAAGCTAGATGCATGCAGTAGTATGTTTGGCCAGTGAATGTGTTTGTCAGTCTTTTGGGTTGCTCTACATCCTCCCTCCTACAATCTCTCTCCCTCTGCCATGCAGGGTGCCTGCCTCTGACTGACACTGCATGTGCTGCTATTTATCTGAATAACGGTCTTCACAGGGACAATATCAATTGCTTATAAAAATGGTTCCCTTTATCAAATTGTCCTGTAGTTTGGTAGAGATGACAGGGAAGGTATAGATACATTCCTGCCTAATGACTTGTAAACAGAATGGAATATAAAAATGATACAGCTGGAAATGTATTTTCAAGTTAATGTCTTATACCATCAGGACCCTTTATTCAATCTTTCTGAAACTTGGCAGGTGTATTAAGATTGTGGAGGGACATAATATGCACAGGTTTCATGCAAATTGGATGGAAAATAAAGATTTGTAGCCGTGAATGTGTATGGAGCTTTTCTTAAAACCACAACAGCCAATTGCTTCTACAATAGGTTCCCTTTATTTAATTGTTTCGAAGTTTGGTACACATAGTACCCTCCATAGGGGGTACATTCATCCCACGTTTCATCAGAAGTGAATAAGAAAAAAAAGGGTTATAGCTGGAAATACATTTTTCATTTCCCCCCCTTTATTTCAAAAATAAAATGTCATTTTCATTTCTATGTTCATTATTATTATTATTTGGCATTTTCATCATTGCAATAACAACAATGAAAATGACAATTTTCATTATTGTTATTGTAATAACAAAAACGACATGCACACCCCTACTATTTATTTGGTCAGTAATTTAGTAAGTGTGGAGAGGATATGAGAAACTGTTTTAAGAGAACTTTACATTTTATACAGAATGTATTTATATAGAATTTATTTTATGCATGCTTTTATATGTTTTATATTTTGTTCCCTGTCCCAAGTCTTTGAGATAGTTTAGGTTGGAAAACCATCTTAGGGCTGAAACAAGAATCTGTTTTGATTTTCAGCTGAATATCGCGAGAATGGAGAACCCTTAGCCAGATCTCGGGAAGATCTCGCTAAAAATGTGAGAATCTCACTCTCCATTTCTATCATATTCAGAAGAAAAAGGGTCACAAACTGGGGGCTTTTTTCCTTCTCACAGAAATCGAGCCAAGAAGCTTGATTCTTGATGAGAATTGAGAATAAAAAATGAGATTGAGTTTCAGCCCTAATAAATAATGTAGCAGCTTACCCCTCACTTGCTTCATTCAGACATGACACATCTGTTTGGGGTAGGGGTAAATTGTACATCAACTGGGATGTAACTGTAGCAGGGACATGATGTGGCCTATTCTATTATTCATCTCCTCAGATATTCAACCATGTCATCCCCTCAGATCATGGAAGTAAGAAGATTGTGGGATGGCTGAAGGAGAGTGAATGGTTTAAATTTTTCTATGTAGTGTTCCACACAAGGAAGCTATGTCTCACAACCCTTAATGGCTGGGGCCATGCATAGCTAAAGGACTGCCTTCCCACCACGGTTCTTCTCTGCCCCACTTAGGTCAGCAGGGAGTGCCCTTTTGCAAGTTCCACCACTGCACCAGGTCCATATAACCCGGCCATGCAGCAGAGAGGTGTTCTCGGTGGCTCCCCCACAGCTTTGGAAGTCCCTTCCCCCTAGAGGTCATCTTGAGAAGGCAATTAAGACCTATTTATTTGGTTGGTTTTCTTGGTAGGTTGGGATACGCTTTTGGGGTGGGTTTAGGGGCTTTAATTGGAATTTTATATGGCTTATTTTTATTGGAGTTTTTGTTTGTTTGATTGGGGTTTTTTTTGCTTGAAAGCTGCCCTGAGCTTGTGGGAAAGGGCAGGATATAAATTTAAATAAATAAACATCCAGGGCATGGTGTAAGGTAGTTACTCTCTAGTGCAACCTCTCATTCACTATATCTTAAGTATAGTATCATGCCTGAGCAAACTGTTTTGCTACTTTGGGTGCAATACAACACCCCATATTAGACTGCATCTATACTGAGTGCAGTTAACTTACACTGTCGCATATGGATGTG
>QEPC01014636.1:650984-662328 GCA_003113815.1 Sphenodon punctatus
CAGCTGACAGGCACTGGGAAAATAAGGAGACCGCATGGCCTGGGTCGATGGAAAAGGAGAGGTAGAGCTGAGTGTCATCAGCATACTGATGACACTGCATGCCCCAAAACCCCCTCATGATCTCCCCTAACGGCTGCATATAGATGTTAAACAAGAGAGGGGACAGAATGGCACCCTGCGGGACTCCACACGTGAGGTCCCAGGGGGAAGACGTACACTCCCCCAAGACCACCACGTGAGTTCTCCCGGCCAGGAATGAACGAAACCAGTCCAAGACCATCCCGCCAATTCCAGCACGGTTCCGCAGGTGAGTCACCAACACCTCGTGATCGACTGTGTCGAATGCAGCCGAAAGGTCTAGCAGGACCAGTAAGGTCTGACGACCCTGTTTCAACGCCAGATGGACATCGTCAACCAAGGCCATCTCCGTACCATACCCAGGCCAAAACCCAGACTGGGAGGGATCAAGGAAACCGGTGCGGTTCAGATGTTCCTGGAGCTGCCGTGCTACAGCCCGTTAAATAATCTTCCCTAAAAAGGGAAGGTTAGAGACTGGCCGATAACTGGCATGAGCATCAGTGTCAAGAGATGGTTTCTTGAGCAGGTAAGTGGCTTCAGAAGGGATTTTGCTGGCCAGTGGGACCTGGGTAGGAGGCCCAGATACAGACAGACTCTTAAACTGTCTGAGGAGATGAGGAATTGTGCCCGACAAGAGGGACTTGGACTGAGAAGTCCTATGCCTCAAAGGTAGGGACTTGGACATTCTAAGATCCTGCATCATCTGGGTTCTTGGGGGGGCTGGATCCAGCAAGAACTTACTGCAACAGGGCTGGGTCCCCGAGGGTTATCTGCTTCAGGTACAGATAGTATTCGGGATTTGGAGAATGATCTGAACCCAATATTTCTGAATACAGAACCCACTGTTTCAGCACTACCTGGAGATGTTTGCAAACCCTAAGATAGTGGATAAGTCCCTGAGGGATGGTAACCCTAGGCTCCAGCCAATAAGCAACATCAAATATTGGCAGGGAGTAGGGTGGCAGTTCTGAGGACTGAATGGATGAGATGACCCTTCTGAATGGATGGAATGGGATGACCCATCTGCCCCCGAACCCAGGGGTCACATGTCCCTACCATATCCTTCCCTTTCCCCATGCTTTTACAGTCATGGAGATAACAACTAGCTCATGGGTGTCTTGTGAAACTGAGCACTATATTGTGCTATTAGGCCCTCCACTGAGTAGTAGTAGAGGAATGAAGCCAAGCCACTCCAGCAAAGGACTGTGGGTTCCTAATGTACAGGGGAACATAAAGTATCCTTTATATCTGCAGTCCTTTCTCTTCTCACTACATGATATCAAGGTGCATTGTGGGAATGGAAGGAACACATGGTAATTTCCTTTCAACCTCAGCACTCTGCCCCTGTTCCTTTTATGCACACAAGTTCCAGGGACAATCTGGCTCTTTATTAACTAATGGCTGTGAAACACTTCTGGACCCTCAGTTGCTTGGATATTGTTTATTCATCTGAAATTGCTTTTAGTTTGCTTTGTACCTTTAAACTTGAATGGAAACATCAGCTATTAATGTATTCAAAGTAATGTCCCCTGTGCAAGCACCTGATCTAACCTTGGCCTGTAATAGAAATCTGCAGACTGTATCCTCATTGTAAGAAGCTGCCTTTCTGTCTGAAGCAGCTTGTCTTGTTCCATTTGCATGGGCTGGGTCAGCTGATATTAAGCTGTGTTGCTTGGTAGGTGGATCTGATGCATTGTTAGTGAATATACAGTGTGAGACACATTGTTAAGAAAGAGCAGACTTAGGAAGTTGCTGACAATGAATCCCAGTGACCATAATGAGAGTTTCCCAGAAACCACTACAGAGTTCTGACTCATGCATTAATTATGTTATCTCTTCTTGTATGTTTGACAGAGTGAATGAGCCATGTACCCCTAGAGAATGTCCCTTGAACTAGGGTGTAGATGGTTATGCCTCTGAATCAGGACCAAAATTCCATCACTAATTCTGTATCCGTGGATATGGAACAGTGGCTGTTTACCCAAGTTACCTGGTCTGGCGAAACTCCTGGCGTAGAATCTCATGGCTGGAACTCTTACCCGTCTCTCCAAACGTGGGTGCAGGGGTAAAAACATCATCATCTGGGCCCTGCAGAATTCTCCCTTATAATTGATAGGGTTCAAAATTCAGTCCTGTCATTTGTAAGAGAAAATGCCACAGGGCCCAGATGATGATGTTTTTACCCTGCGCCCACGTTCGGAGAGAAGTGTAAGATTCCCAGATGTAAGATTCTGCACTGGGAGTTTTGCCAGGCTCAGTAATGTGGGAAAGCACTCAGTGTAAAGAGATCCACCATGTTTCAAAATGCAGCAGATGTCCATGCAACTGTTCTTTCACCTTGCCACTCGGTGTGTCTCCATCTTGCATGTGCACATACAGGCAACGTTCATTTTTCAGCATGCATAAAATATGAAAATGCATTTGGTCTATTTGTGCATGCACTAAAATGTATGTTTTCTATTGTACACGTGCATGATGGCTAGGCCTGAAATGAGAAAACTTGGTGAGTGCTGCTTCCATCAGAAGCAGGGCATTTGACGAGATTTGTGTGATGTGGAAACTGTCAAACTTTCTCACAGTTTTTGTCATTTTCCATCATTTTTTGCAAGTTGAAGAGGGGTGCTATGGGCTGGTCCCAAGCCCTGTGTGTGCCCCATGTGCACCCCAGGGTCTGTGGAGATGAAAACTTGTTGGATTAGTACCAGAGAAGTGTTGGCAATTGCCATAAGACAGAACTTCCCAACTGGTGTGTTGCAGCACACTGGTGTGCCATGGCAGCCTCCCCAGTGTGCCGCAAGAACGCGCAGGACAACTGGGGGTGGGGTGCAGCTGCCGGTATCAGTAAGCCCCGCATACACAGCTCTGCCTCCTCCACTGCCGCCGCCGCCTCCATATGGACCCCAGGATGCTCCTCGTCACTGCTGCTGTTCTTCCTGCACCATGGCCCCATGGACCTCAGGCTCTTCCTCACCACCACTGCTCCAGTTCCTGCTTGGATCCCCAGGCCGCTTCTCCTTCCTTTACTGCTGCTCCACTTCCTGCTTCCGGGTCCTTCCTGCAGCTGCTCCTTCACATTGCCACAGTTTCCCGCCTCCTGGGCCCTGGCCCGGCTCCTCCTCACAGCTTCAGCTTCCTGCCGCTGCAGTTTTCTGCCACCGCTGCCTCCACCACCTTTGCCTTAGGCTGGGGTAGGTTGCCCCTGTCCATTCTACATTTTTATTTGGGTGGGTTGGGGGGGCTTGCTATTTGCTTGCCACGTGTGCTGGGGCAGTGACTGGCTTGTGTTACTGCTTTCCCCTACCAGCTTTGCTTGCCATGTGTTCTGCCTACCATTGAGTTGGCCCCACCTACTGTTGGTCACAAAGCTGAAACAAATGTACAAATGCACCTCAGAGCTCCAGCCAAATTTACAAGTGTGCCATGGAATGGAAAATGTTGAAAAGCACTGCCATAAGAGTCCTGTAAAACAGTCATACTTGTCACAAAAGTCCTGTAAAGTGATGAAAAAGTCCCCCAAAATCCCAGAAAGAGATGAAAATGATAGAGAAAATGGCAGAAGCATAGAATTACAGGAACCTACGTACCAATGGACACTGACAAGCCCTTCCAATAGGTCAGTATTTCACTTTGGAACGGGAACTCTTACTATCATCTTAGCTTTAATGATGGCTACATACAGGAATAGCAAGATGGAACCGCTGATACAGATCTCTAACAAAATGGGGACCATATCATGGTCAGTCTCAGTTTCCTCAGACTTTCATCGAAATTGGCAGATCTGTCCCATACAGTCTGCCCAAATATCACCTTTAATCTGAATTTCTATATACATAACTCCTTTTCCCTTCATCCAAAGTACTGTTCTACAAAGTACTAGGAGTTGTACCTCATTTCACAAAAAAACAAATAAAGAGGCTGATTGCTGGTCAAACACACAGCAGCAAAATCTGTATAATCAGCTACATGATTATGATGATATCACCAAATTCAACATGCAAGGGTTTTGTGGTGTGTGTATTATTACGTCTTTAAGGAAGTGAAGAACAGAAACCCAACATAATTTTCCTATCCAGCCATACTGCTGCAATATCCTACCACACTGCTATTAAATTAAAGACTATGGGTGCCTCCACACGAGCTGTGGTGATCTCAATCCCTGCGATCCCATGGTGGGCAATTGCTGCTGTCACACTTCGGGGCTAGCACAGGGAGAAGGACAGACAGTCAGCCTCCGTTGAGCAGGTGGGCCGCTGTCGGCCATCGCACAACACCACATGGCAGGCTGAAGCACCAGCCACATGAGTGAATGCCCAGCCCACCCAGCAGCGATGTGGCCATGTGGGACTGGAGCAAGTGCCCACCACTCAAAGCCCTGCAGCAGACCTCACCACACACTGGGGCAGACAAAGACCGGGTACATGAGCAGCGACATCTTACTGTGCCTTGGGTAGCTTTGCCCTACCTTGGGTAGGGCTGCTATGTGCTGTGTCCCCAGCCTTTTGCAAAGGATGCAGCATGTAGCAGTCATCTGCCGACCCCACGGTGGGGTGAACATCTGGTGGCTTCTAGGCACACAATACACTGCATTGTGTGCTAAGGCTGCCCAGAGTGGGGTAAGGTTGCCAAAGGTGCAGTAAGTACACTGTGTGACTGTATCCTATATGAAATCCTTCTGCAGGCATTGAATTAACGATAAACCACAAGTTTTTCTTGGGGCCAAGAGTATAGCTACCATAGGGGCAGCAGGGGCAGCTACACCAGAACCCAGAAGCCTGGGGGGGTCCGTGATGCATGTGGAATTTATGTACATGTCATGAGGGGCGGCAGTGGGGAAAGGACAAGGGTCCCATTCCAATCTAGCTATGTCCCTGCTTTCAGCTCAAGTGGTAGTGCTTTGAAAAGGTGGACTGGAAATCAAGGGTTCAGGTCTGAGGTATTATTATTACTATTATTTGCATGCATTTATATAGCGCAAGCAATGTAACTGACAAAGTAATTGAATAGACACAGTCCCTGCCCAAGGGCTTACAATCTGAAAGACCGGGGGGGGGGGGGGACGACAAAAGAAGGGGAACAGAGGGAGAGACAAGGAATGTAACATTCACAAGGATGCGCAGTCCCAGGTGTACACGCTTGGCTCAGTTACATCAAGAATGATGGCTGGTTGGTCCATGTGGTGAGGATGTGAGTACACAGACCTCAGGTAACAGATTGTACTAGAAGGAGGGTATCAGCAAGAGTTAGGAGAGTGGAGTGAGAAGTCAGGGAGGGCAGAGCGGAAAGAGGTGGGTCATGAGGAGGGATTTGAAGGTATGAAGGGAGGGGGTGAGGCAGATTTGGGCAGGGAGGGAGTTCTGTGCGTGGGGGGCAACTAGGGAGAAGGAACGAAGGCAGTTAGGGGACAGAGGAGGTACATGGAAGGTATGTGAGCGGATATTACATGTACATGGGTAAGATTTTTATTTCTTTAGTTTGCTTTCTAAAAATAACTGCTTCCCACCCCTGCACTCCTGTTGGACATCCTAAAGGAGTGTGGACTTTAGGACATCCTAAAGGAGTGTGGGGGAAATGGTCAGTTTTCACAGTGGAGAGAAGTAAATAGTAGAGTGTCACAGGGCTCTGTACTGGGACCAATGTTGTTTAATATCTTCATCAATGACCTGGAAAAAGGAGTAAAGGGTGAGGTGATCAAATGTACAGATGACAAAAAGTTATGCAAGCCTTGGCAGTTAAAACATGAGTGGACAGTGAACAATTGCAAGATGATCTTGTGAGACTAGGTGATTGGGCATCTAGATGGCAGATGAAATTTTATGTGGATAAGTATAAAGAGATGCACATAGGGAATAAAACTATATGTACACAATGCTGGGTTCTAAATTAGGAGAAACCACTCCAGAAAAGAAACTTGGAGACATTGTTGACAATACATTGAAATTGTCAGCTAAATGTGTGGCGGCAGTCAAAAAAGCAAACAATGTTAGGAATTATTCAGAAAGTGATAGAGAATAAAATTGAGAATATCATAATGCTCCTATAAAAATTGATGGTGTGATGGCACCTTGAATACTGTGTGCAATTCCAGTCATGCCATCTCAAAAAATATACGGTAGGACTTGAAAAGGTACAAAAAAGGGCAACAAAAGCGATCACGGGTTTGGAACGGCTTCTGTATAAACAAAGGCTTGCTAGGTTAGGACTCAAATAGAAGACCAAGGCTGCTTTCAGACTTCTCTCCACCCCACCCCCAGCACATATTCTGGCTGTGGGAAGGAATGTGCAGCCAGGATGTGTGTGGGGATCAGCCGGTTTGAAAGTCCCCCAGCGCACCTTTGCCAGCAGACACATGCACGGATGCAGAGCAGAAAATTCAGCTCTGCATCTCTGTGCGTGTCTTCTGGCAAAGCCACACCCTGGGAGGGGTGTGTGTGTGTTTCAGACCTGCCGATCCTCGTGCATATCCTGGCTGTACATGCCAGAATATGCGCTAGGGGGAGGGTTTGAAAGCAGTCTGAGAGGGGACATGATTGAAGTTTATAAAATATTGAGTGAAGTAGCTAGGGAATGTATACTTACCCTCTCAAGTAGTACTAGAACTAGAGAACACTCTATGAAACTAATAGGGATGGGCGAATGCAATTCGGAAGTTCAGAGTTCGACCCGAACTCAGCCTGTTCGGACGACCAAATCTGAACATGAACCGACTGAACCGAACTCAATTCCAAACGTCGAAATGACCAAACAGTTCAGTCCGTTCAGATCATGTTCAGGTGAGTTCGAGTGGCTAAAATGACAAAAACGTGGTGTCACTGGAAGGCCAAATGTGCCAGGGAGGGGTAGTCAGCTGAGGAGCAGACTTCCAGGCACCAGGGGTGGAGAAACGTGGAATAGCAGCCAGTCTGCCCAATCACCATCCCTTTTCACCTCAGACCACTGACTTTGCAGTCTGGGATTCGCCACAGACTAGGCTGCATGGAGCCAATGGGGCTTGCGGTGAGGCAGGCGCAGCAAGAAACAAAACTGATTGCCTCTAGGGCTGATGCGGCAGCAGCTGTTACCGCGCCGTGATTCCATTCTGCCATTTTGGAATTGCCCACGCCACACCGCGGCTTTTCTGCGGACATTCCGCTAATTCCGCCAGCATTCTGCAAATTGCGGAATTGTGGAAAAATCACAGAAACTGTCGGAAAACCGCTGTTCTGCTATTTTGTGGCACTGGCAGAATGGTGGAAGTAGCAAAAATGTCATGTTTCCTCTATTTTACGAAGCCTGTGGAAGCAGCGGAATGAAATTAGCGAAACTGCAGAAGTAGCGGAATGAAACTAGCGGAATGAAAGCCTCTGCCACGCCGTACCACTAATTGCGGAAATGCTGTTTCCAGCGGAAATAGCTACCTCTGCAACATTCCGCTACAGCTCTAATTGCCTCCTCCCTTCCCAACACCTTCTGAGCTAGTCACTGTTCCTGAACAGCAGATGTTTCAGAAGGTTCCCTCTCTCCCAGGAGTTTTTCTTTCTTCCTATTCCTAATCCATTGCCATCCTCCTCCTATTTCATCCATCAAACCCATTTACCCCCATATTATCATTTATTTAGATTATATTAGATAGTTTTAGGTGTTATTTTTTGTTTTTACCCCTCCCTGTGTTCAATCTTCCTTCCTCCCTCCCTTCCCCCTTCATTGAATCCTATTCCCGCCTTACTGAACGGTCGTGTACGGGGGGATCTGAAGGGCAATTACACTTACCATTCCCATCTAGGCTCCAGTGTCATAGATTTTTTTTTGGTCTCTAAGGCCCTGGCGCAAAATATTCACTCATTAAGGGTTACTCCAAGAGAAGAGTCTGAGCATTTTCCTTTTATTTTGTCACTCTCGGGAAAACTGGCTCGTCCCCTTTTTTGGGAGCCAACAATAGCTGAGACCAAATCTTCCTTTACCGAAACAGAGGTTTGGGTCAAATGGTTCCAGGCAGTAGAGGACCGGGTACAGTCTTTCATTTTATCAACGGAGGCAGAGGTTTGCAAAAAGGGCATAGAGGGCATGGGTTGTGACAGTATATCTTACTATGGAGATTTAATTAGGAAACTGGCCCCGATTTTGTCGGAACCTAGAAACTCACACCATAGTAATTCCAATTATGGATGGTTCGACAAAGAGTGTAGAACCGAAAGGACATCACTTCGGAAAGCTATGCGGGTAGACAGCTTGAACCCTACTAGGGTAACTCGTACCCAGTTACAACTAACTAGATCTAGGTATAGGAAGCTATTGTCTCTCCAGAAGCGGGAATTCCAGCATAAAAGTTGGGAGAAACTGCAGAGAGTAGCAGGTAAGGGTGATTCCCGTGAATTCTGGGAGTTGATTCGTTCCACAGGGCTAAGAGGGAAATTTTCACCAGTCTCTCATATTACATCCGTTCAGTGGGTTCAGTATTATTCAGAACTTTTTTCTCTTCCCTCAGCAGGCCGTTTCCAAGTGCCCACTTCCCCAATAAATTGCTTTCCTCAGTGGCCGTCAGTTACTACGGAGGAGATTGTGGAGCTAGTTTCCCAACTTAAACAGGGTAAAGTCCAAGGCGAAGATTTCATCCCCTTGGAATGTCTGAGATGTGCACCCGAGTGGTGGGCGGGTATTCTGGCCCCTCTATTTATGATCATTAATGAGTCTGGAGAGATTCCAACCTCATGGCTAAGCAGCATTGTTTATCTCATATTTAAGAAGGGTGACCCCGCCTCCCCCGATAATTACCGCCCGATAAGCCTCCTAAGCACGGTAGGGAAACTATATGCCCGCTTTTTGTTAATTAAATTGCAAAGGTGGCTGGACTCTTCCCATATTCTGGAGCCAGAGCAGTCAGGATTTCAAAAGGGTAAATCTACCACGGATCATATATTGATCATGTCAGCACTAATTAAGAAATCCTTAGTTCAACAGCGTGACTTCTTCTTGTGCTTTGTTGATCTTCGCAGGGCTTTTGACTCAGTCTCAAGATCACACTTGTAGTACAAACTTCACAAGACTTCAGTTGACCCCCGCTTATTATTCCTAATAACAAAGCTCCATAAGGAAAACACCCTTCAGGTCCATTGCTCAGATCCCGGAGGGCTGACCCCCAGAGTTCGAGTAGCTTCCGGAGTGAGGCAGGGCTGTATTCTGGCCCCAATGCTTTTAAATTTCTTTTTGAATGATGTGATCACCTTTTTAAACTCCAGGGACACGCATGCACCGGTGGTTGGGGACAGGTCAGTCCCCGCCCTTTTGTATGCAGATGATGCCATTTTGGTCTCTTGCTCTATGATCAGTTTATGCCGGGCAATGGACCAATTGAGAAATTATTGTCAAAATGAGAGCCTTGGGGTGAATTATGAAAAAACTAAAGTGATGGTTTTGGGGCATCCAGCCTGCCACAGGAACCATCGCTGGTCAATGGGGGGAACCCCAATTGACCAAGTATCATCATACAAATACCTGGGGGTGATCTTCTTGGACTCAGGTGCGTGGAGGGTGCNAATGGGGGGAACCCCAATTGACCAAGTATCATCATACAAATACCTGGGGGTGATCTTCTTGGACTCAGGTGCGTGGAGGGTGCACTTTGAAGCGGTGAGGGACCAGACCAATCGTACCTCAAGTGGTATACTGGGTTTTTACGGGGTGTATGGGGGAAATTGGCCCTTCCGGCTCTGTGCCTGTTTAAGGCAAAAGTGATTCCACAAGCTATGTATGCAATCCCGGTCTGGGGCCTGGGTTATTTGCATAAACTTGAAGTGATCCAGAACGGGTTCATACGTACAATCTTGTGCCTACCTAGGGGTACCCCCCAGGTAATATTGAGAGCGGAAGCTCTTTGTTCCTCATTAAGGCAGATTGCATTGGTTACAATGCTGAACTATTGGCTCAAGAAGTATATGTTTTCAGTGAAGGATAGGACATTGATTTCCCTTGCAGTGACACATAATTTATTTAAGTTCCTGGAACCAGGAGATGATGAATGAAATTCATAAGCTGGGCTTCTCATACACGGTTCTGCAGAAGATAGGGTACGGTGCAGCTAAATTATTAATCCGCAAGAGATTGGTGGATCAAGAGATCCAACTGGAGGATGCCTTACTGAGGTCTCAGAGAGCAGTACAGTATTATTTTCTTCCCTCGCTTGGCCCTCCAAAATCTAACTATTTATTTTCTTGGGGGGAGGTACTAGTTAGACAAACCTTCACCCGATTGAGGTACGGTGCCTTCTCCCCAGAGTTTCTAGAGGGTCGCTACATGGGTATTCCCAGAGAAAACAGGTACTGTACCCTATGTGACTCCCAGGTGGCTGTCTCTCTTGTTCTTGTTTTATTTTACTGCCCCGCATTGGCAGTCCCAAGGAAAAGGCTTCAGGACTCCCTCCCTTTTCAGTGGGTGCCAAATAATCATTCTCTTATGTTGGGGCTATTGTTAAACACAGCAGATTCCTCTGCCTCCTGGGATGTGGCACATTTTGGATTGGTGATTGCCCGTAGGTACAAAGCGCAATTGATTAATAGGAAGGACGAGTACCCGTAAACTGTATATAGCTGGCAGACGAAGCAGCTACGTTGGAGTGATGTTTGGGGCTACCCCAATAAGGTGGGTATTTTTAGTCTATGTCGAAGTTAATAATTGAATTGTGTACTCTATTTGAATACTTATTGATATAGTAATGTTACAAGAAAATAGATTGATTTCTGATCCTGTTTTTATGTTTTGTAATAGCCAACAGCTTCACAAATAAAAAACCTAACCACAGAATCCTTTTCCCGCTCCCTCTTATTCCATCCCTGATTCCCTTCCCCTGTTTTAAGATTTGGATTTATTTAGGGTAGGAATATTATTAGATTGATTTTCATTTCAGTTTTGTCCCCCTCCCTGGGTTCTTTGTGTTTCCCCCTGTGTAATATTGTATAGATAGATAGATAGTTATTAGATAGACAGTTACTCAATAGATATACATAGTAGTTAGCTTAGTTATAGAGATAGATAACGATAGTGTGTTTGTAGGACAAGGCCTTTGTAGTTAATTATTAGGATATTCCATTTAGATAGATAGATAGATAGTGTGGCAGAACCTGCCACCAGTAGCAGCTTCCCTGACCTTCCAGCTGACCTTCACTGACACCTTGGCTTCCAGGATGTGGCAGAACCTGCCACCAGTAGCAGCTTCCCTGACCTTCCAGCTGACCTTCACTGACACCTTGGCTTCCAGGTACTGCTGGGCAGGATTTCGCAATCCCAGGGAAAGGTA
>QEPC01014636.1:666598-681439 GCA_003113815.1 Sphenodon punctatus
TAACCCTACCCCCACCCCTGCACACACACACACACACACACACACACACACACACACACATATATATAAAATTAATCCCACACCATTCTGAACCAACCCATCCTTCCAATCCCCACTTCGAGAAATCCCCCCTCCCCACTAACGTCTCTCTTTAAAAAGAGGTTATGCCTAAGCCAATGAGCTACCAACCTACTTCCATCCCCTCCCCCATCTTTCACCCAGGAGAGTCTCATAGAAGCTATCCCACAACCTTCCCTCCCACAACATATCCCCTATAAAATATAATATAAACAACAATTTCATGGGGAGGCTACAGTTCAGCAGAGCATTTAATGAGAGTTGTTACAAATAGCAGCAACATGATGATGGTTCCTCTAGGGCTATTACACTTTGTGGCCATGGCCAAAAATTGCTTGGGGCAGCTTATAAAAATTAAAGGCCAAGAATGGCCCAAGAACAGCCAGCAGCACCCTGTTTCCACCTCCAGGCAGCTTGATCTCCTTTTAAAGGTAGTGGAAAAACAGATGACACCAATCCTTAATCACTAAGCTTATTGCTCCTGGGAGAGGAAACAGTCCACAGACAGACAGCCCCTTCCCACCCCACTCATCTTAGTTGCCCTCCTTTGAATCTTTTCCAGTTTGTCAACATTCTTGAAGTGTGGTGCCCAAAAGCTGGCTTGGTACAGATCTGTTCTGCCAGCCATACAGATTTACAAAATGGTTGTGTTTTTTGTGCCTTGTTTACAATCCTTGCCAGACCTAGTATCCAAAAGCCACACCGAAGCTGGAACGGTGTCTGTCAACAACAAGGAGCTACCGGGAAAGCCCCCTTCACCACAAAAATGGCGGCGACGGGGCATTTGTTGCGTCCCCCCCCCCGATCGAGGGGAGATGCCGAGGCGAAATGGAGTCGCTCCGGGGAGGCTTGTTAAAAAGCCTCCCCACTGTGAAAGAAGGTTGCCAGGGGCAACCGTCCTGGATCGAGGCAGCGCATGCTCCTCGTTGGACATGGAGGTACCGCCCCTGCTATAAGGGGCGTAACCCCTGTTGGCTGTGAAAAGCGGCAGTGCTGAGACCAAGGCAGAAGAGTCAGCAGCAACAATCCCTTGCTGCAAATCTTTGTCAGCCTCCAGCGTGGGAAGAGAAACTGAGTGGGAAGCGATGGGCCGAACGTGGAAGAAGAAGGTGTCGGAAGGTCGGACAAAGAGCGCCACACCAGGGGGAGGACGATCAGGGCCAGATGAAGCCCCCAGCTTCCACGAGGTGCAAGCAGCTGGTGAGACCCTCCCGAGCAGGGCCATGATGCTGGCCCGCCTCCGGGAGTGTGAGGCACTCCTGGGGGCCAGGAGTTACCCTCCCCGGGGATCAGAGTTTCAGGGCACCTGGGGTGGGGGAAGGGCTGGGAGCAGTAGATCCCAGCAACCATGAAAGTGGTACAAAGGGGACAAACCCCACGGTGGGGCAAGCTCCTGGCTTGGGGGCAGGGGAAGACCAACCAATAGGGGCACAGAACATGGGAAGAGGAAAGAGGGTGGTTGTGCCGCTGGCACGCTACAGAGAGAGTAGGGACCTGCCAAGTGGGAACAGGGACAATAATTCACAGTGAGACATGGCAGGGCAGCAGGATGCAGGTCAGGCAACCCAGCGGAGAGCATTACAGGGGGGACAAGGGACCCGTGTGGCTACACGAATGACATGTCTGGAAGACACAGAGCAGATGGATCACCTGGGCCCCCTTCTTCAGGCTTTGTATCCTGGGGGGGGTTGCTCACCACCAGGAAGGGTTTGAACAGCCACTAGGGCCAATTGATCAGCATGGAGTACCAGGCCTAGCGCAATATTGTTGGCAGGCCCCCTCCTAGCCTGTGAGG
The DNA here is from genome assembly GCA_003113815.1 of Sphenodon punctatus. Taxonomy (NCBI): domain Eukaryota; kingdom Metazoa; phylum Chordata; class Lepidosauria; order Sphenodontia; family Sphenodontidae; genus Sphenodon; species Sphenodon punctatus. The sequence continues at coordinate 668,472 of QEPC01014636.1, forward strand.
CAACAGAGGGCCGGGCCCAATCAAGGGAGGGAGGCCAAGGGGCCTCCCAGACTGGCCAGGCCTGGTGGGGATGTTTTGTTATAGGCGGAGGAAGGGGCCCTGGCCAGCAGGAGGCGGATTGATCAGGCGGAGACTGGAGAGGACATCAGCGATGAGAGCATGCTGCAAAGAATTCTGGCCATCGAAGACCAGCTCCGCGGGCAGGCGAGGGGGCCTTATGAGGAAGAGGCAGCCATCAGGCAAGCCCCCCCCATACTAGTGGGGGGTGGCAGGCAGGGTGAACAAGGGTATCTGGACTCAGGAGGCCCGATGGCGGGCAGGGGGGGAGGCTTGGGCAGGACCGAGATACCACAAGTCTTGACAGCGCCTACTTGTGAAGGGGCACCGAGGACGACTTCTGGGGAAAGCGGGGAAGGCAGGGCAGAAGGCGAAGGATTGGTTAACATAGGGCAGGTCTCCCAGACTACCGTGCCCCAACTGATCCAATGGAATGGAGCCTGGGTATGGGTCACACCGGCCGTAGTCCCGATGCATGTCCCCCTGGGATGGACACAACTGGAAGGGGGGACCTTACACACTACAATAGGAGCAGACGCAGGGCCATCCCGGGAGATCGGTAAAGAGAAACAGGCCATGGGTAGCGAGGTGGGCGTGATGCACCTGGTGAGTCTCCCACCGTCACCACCTGGGGGCGCTATGCCGAGCATTGCCACACCTTTTGGGGCTCATTTGTTACTGGCAGTCAAGGAAAAAATATTAAAAGGGGAATATCTGGACATATATGCCCTCTTATTCAGTGATCCAATTCTGGATCATTCAGAACCAGAGGATGGGAAGGAGAAGGAAAAATTAAAGCGCCCCAAAGCTGACAGAAACTGGGCAAATTGGACAGCTGCCTTCGCCGTGTACATGGGAGTCATACTCCAAGCCGACCACAGCCGAGGGCTGGAGCTCCATAAGTACGCCAACATAATTCGGCATGCTTATGGAACAGGCCCAGTCAGAGCTTGGCTCCGATATGATGAGACGTTCCATCATAGGGCGACTACTACGCCGGGTATGTGTTGGGATGTCCACGCCCCCGACCTCTGGCTCAAATGTATGATTGATGCCATGAGGGCATTTAGATCTGACAGTGGGCATCCCTTGGTCCAGGGCGGGGTCGCCTGGGGGAGCGAGTCCTTTCGAGATGACTCAAAGAGGAGTGGGCAAGCTAGCCCAGGCCCATGTTGGGAGTTTAACAAGGTGGGGCGGTGAAACAGAATGACTTGTAAATTTTAGCATGGGTGTTCAAATTGTGGGGGTGGGGTGGGGGGCACCCAGCTATTAATTGCTACTGGCCCAAATACAAAAATGGTAAAGGAGGGTACAACCAAAGGGGTGGGCCTGGGAAGGGGAGTCAGGGATCCCCAGCAGGAACAAGAGCTTCGAAGGGGGCCAACGCCAGTCAAAACTGAGCAATTAGAATGGGCACTGCGGGGACACCCCAACAAAGAGGAAGTGGAGTATATAGTGCAGGGGTTTAAGTTTGGTTTTATTATACCTTTGGACCCAGTCTGGCATCAAGGGAAAGTGCATAACCTAAAGTCAACAGTGGGAATAGAAAGTATAGTGACAGGAAATATCAATAAAGAACTAGCAGAAGGCTGTATTGCAGGCCCTTTCGAACATCCCCCCATGGACAATTTAGTTATTTCCCTCTGGGAATCATCCCCAAAAAAGCAAGAGGGGAATACCGCCTAATTCACCACTTGTCACACCCCAAGGGCAGCTCCGTTAATGACGCCATACCAAAGGAATTAACTACCATCAAGTATGCTACATTTGATGAGGCGGTGCAAAAGGTGAGGGCAAAAGGTAGAGGAGCGCTCTTGGCTAAATGCGATGAGAAATCGGCATTTAGGTTCCTCCCAGTAGATCCCAGTAGATTTCACCTCCTGGGGTTCCAGTTCCAAGGGCAGTATTACTATGATCGGGCCATGCTGATGGGGTGCTTGATTTCTTGTTCTGTGTTTGAGTGATTCAGTACCCTTATTGCATGGGTCTTTAAGCAAAGACAAAATAGGGGTGACATAACTAAATATTTGGATGATTTCTTGTTGATAGGCTCCCCCAACTCGAGGGAATGTGAAGTTGCCCTACAATCATTTTCAGAGGTAGCTGCTGAATTGGGTGTTCCCTTGGCTCCTGAAAAAACGGAAGGGCCAACAACGAGACTTATGTATTTGGGGATTGAGCTGGACACAGAACTTAAAACATCGAGGCTACCGAATGAAAAGTTGAAGAGTTTGCAGGAAAAGATCAAGGAATGCATGGCAGCCAAGAAAGTAACTGTTCAATGTTTGCAGTCTTCGGTTGGATCTTTGAATTTTGCATTTAGAGTGGTGGCACCAGGCAGGGCATTTTTAGCAGGGTTGTATGGGAGGCTCAGGGGCGACCCACCTCCTCACTACCGCATACGGGTCACCAGTAAGATGCGGTTGGACCTTCATGCATGGTTGACATTCTTGGAGGATTACAATGGGGTTAGCTTTTGGAGGGAGCAATTACTCCTGCAGGCTGATCTCCAAGTGCAATCCAATGCAGATGGCAGGATACTAGGTTTGGGGATTTATTTTCAGAGGCAGTGGTGTGCGGCCCATTGGCTGGACGAGTGGCACACGGTTGGAGTCACAAGGGATCTCACATTTTTAGAACTTTTTCCAATAGTGGTGGCAGTTTTGATCTGGAGTGGGCACTTCACCGATCACACGGTAGTATTTTGGTGTGACAATTTAAGTGTTGTTCACATTGTGAATTGTCTATCCTCTCAGTCCCCCAGGATTATGGGTCTATTGAGGGCGCTGGTGTTGGCATGTTTACTAGAGGTGGGAGCCCAGCGCAATTACCGGGTACCAGATTTACCTGATTCCGGTTTCCAAAAAACCAGATTCCCGGATTAAATCCGGTATACCGGTACCGGATTTATTCCATTGATTTCAATGGGGCACTGTCCCCATTGAAATCAATGGAATAAAAAAATTCCTCCCCCCTCCCCCTCCCAGGCTGCACGGGTGGAAGGGGGGACACCCCCCACCCACCCTGCCCAGCCTGGATTTAAACAAAAAAATTCCCCTAAGTGTCCCCTGCTGCGGCTTCGGGCTGCCGCCGGCAACCCAGAGCCAGCCCACCAGCACCAGCGGCCATCCCACCAGCAGCCGGTAAGTATTAAGTACATGTACTGTATGATCCCTGGGGTGGGGGGGTTAACACCCCCACCCCACCCCAGGGATCACCCTACTTCCAAGTTCCCACCCAGGGATCGTACCTTCATTCAGCTCCGGTGGTCCAGAGGCTTCAGCGCCGGCTGTGGCTGCCGGCTTCAGACGCTAGTAGGCCTTCCAGGGAACGTCCGGGTTTCCCCGGAAGGCCTACTAGCATCTGAAGCCAGCAGCCACAGCCGGTGCTGAAGTCACCGGACCGCCAGAGCTGAATGAAGGTACGATCCCTGGGTGGGAACTTGGAAGTAGGGTGATCCCTGGGGTGTGTGGGGGTGTTAAACCCCCACCCCACCCCAGGGATCATACAGTACACGTACTTAATACTTACCGGCTGCTGCTGGGATGGCTTCTGGTGCTGGTGGGCTGGCTCTGGGTTGACGGCGGCGGCCCGGAGCCGCAGCAGGGGACACTTAGGGGATTTTTTTTGTTTAAATCCAGGCTGGGCAGGGTGGGTGGGGGGTGTCCCCCCTTCCACCCGCGCAACCTTGGATGAGGAGGAAAACGTGGTTTTTTGTGGTTTTTTTTTACATTGCGGCCATTCATTTGAATGGCCGCAATGTAACAAAAATCCAGTACCGGGAATCTGGTAAACGGGCCAGATTACCAGGTTGAATCCGATAATGCCAGTACGCCCAGTACCGGCATTACGGATACTGGAAGATCCGGTTTTCCCACCCCTAATGTTTACGTAATAACACCCTGTTTGTAGCATGTCCCAGGAATCAACAATGGCATAGCTGATGCCTTGTCTCGATTCCAGATGGAATGATTTTGGGAATTGGCACCAGTGGCTCGGGCAGACCCTGACCCCTTGCCACTAGGTATTTGGAACCTTGGCAACTAGACCTGCAGTACACCATCTAAGGATCCTTGGAACCCAGAACGCAGGTCGCTTACGGTAGGGCCTTTCGGGAGTTTCAAGAATTTAGGGCAGGAAAAGAATAGGGACTGTGATTCCCTATTACTGAAGCCGAAGCAATTCAATTTGCACAAACACTTAGAACAAGGCGCCTGGCCGTAGGAACCATTGCAGGTAAACTTGCAGCACTTGCCTTTGTCAGTAGGCTGAACGGTTGTCAGCCTCCTGATAATGGGTTTTTCTTAAAACACATGCTAGAGTCGTGGTCTAGGGCACAGGTAATACAACAGAGGAAACAGGCCCCTATAACAACCCCTGTCCTAGTACGAATTGTTGAGTCACTCCCCGAGATTTGCTATGATACTTATGAAGTGCAACTATTTACAACAATCTATGTCATCATGTACTTCGGTGGCTTTAGAATTAGCAAACTGGTGTGTAGATCTGCCAGGGATACCTCTGCAAGGGTCTTGGGGATAGATGATTTAAAGGTGGCAGCGGATCACCTGCAAATTCATCTTAGATGCTCTAAAACTTATAAAAAATGCCACGGCCATGTGATAGAACTTTTTGAAGTGGGCCTGCGAGCCATTTGTCCAGTAGACCAAGCGAAGTGGTATATAAGTATAAGACCAAGAATTCAAGGGGAATTGTTCATTCATAAAAACTGGGGAGTAGGACATTTTACTAGGTCACAGCAATACTTTGCACTGCATTGGGGAAGATTGGTTTGCCCCCCCCAGCGAATTCGGGTCCCATTCCTTTCGGATAGGGACAGACACCATGGTGGCCGCTATAGGGTTACCAGAAACAGCAATCATGGCAGTAGGGAGATGGCAGTCAGGGGCGTACAAAAAATATGTACGCCCCTACCAATTCTAACTCTTGTTTTGTCTTATCTCCTGTTAGGGGGCAGACCAACTGGGGCTTCCCACCAAACTATTTGGATCATCGGCCACGGCTTTGTCCGGTGGGCAAAGGCAGCGGCAGCGACATCTGTAATGGGAGTGAATTTGGGACTGACTAACAAAGCTCACATTAGATGGTGGGGTAGGAGTGGATTACACTGGAACCAGCTCTTGCCAATGCTGCAAGGTTTAAGGGGTTTCCTGTCGCCAGATAGATTAGTCATACATCTGGGAGAGAATGACCTATCAGTAAGGAAGGGGGTGGATCTAGTCATTAACATCAAGCGTGACCTGTTAAGGATCAGGGACTGATTTGGGGGAACTCATCTAGTTTGGGTAGAATGGATCCCCAGACTTAGATGGGAACGAGCTCGAAAACCGGGGAGAGTGAATAAAGCCAGGAGGAATATAAATAAGGAAATTGTTAAGTGGTTATTAGGGATACGTGGATCAACCATTAAGCACACAGGAATTGGGCACACTAGAACGGAACTGTACCGGAAGGATGGTGTCCACCTCTCTGAGAAAGGGAATGAGATGTTCCTAGCTGCAATGGTGGGTCATTTAAAAAAACTGTTGATTAACTAGGCGGTGGGTGTCGGGGTGGTTCGGGATCGACCACCCCTTAGGTGGCAGGGGTCCAGTATGACATGATAGGATTAATATGTAGGTTAATAGGATATTAAGAGTCATCTCCCTAAGAGATGGGGAGACAACACACAGTGTAATGCGGGGTACAGCATGCACTGGAGTCATCACCCTGGGAGTGATGTTGCAGCACGGTCTGCAGAGGCATGTGCTTCCCTCGGGTCTTGCGGACCCCCCACTCCTTACTCGCGCCCAGAGATGGGCTGGTTCCTCCCCCTTTGGCCAGACTGACGTCAAAGGAGGGGATGTTGGTTTTAAAGGACTGTCAATGGATGGCACATCAGGGCAGAACCTGTTTTAATAAGTTTTGTTAGAACTTGGCATACTGGACCCAAATTGCATGGTGCAATTACCCACCGACCGTTGAGAGTTACTGAATTGAATAAATGAGTGCGGCCAGCATTTATACCAAGCAACGCCTCTGCGTCTTATTGGGGGGGTGTCGACAAAGCCAGCAAACTGGAGTTCAGAGGCATGGTGGCAAGTGAACCTATGGCAAAGAGAACTAGAACAAGGTGCTCGGATTTCACTGCCGCTTCAAGAGCGCTGAGTAAATGAACATGATTCGGCTCCATCCTCCATAGTCTGTTTTTATTTTTGTAATGTTTGGTACCACTTATTTGTAGAAGCATCTAGGTTTTGCTTAAAATCCTGTTAATTCTATACTATAGTCTATACTATATTCTGAGTATACTAACTCTTTTAATTACTCCTATATTTAAGGTCATACTTGATTGTATAATAAATAGTTTTATAATTTAGCAGTCTGAATTCAGTGTCTCCTGGCTTGCCCGCTGTAATTCCACTAACAAATCTTATCGGGTCAACCCTTTTCAGTGGCCAACATGCTACAATATGAACCAGAGGGTCAATACCAACGGTCAAGCTAAGGAACAGCCTAGACCATAGAGTCCAGAAAAAGGTCTGAAGGTCAAAGATGCAGGGGGTAGAATGGGAGAGGGCAGTCCCAAGAAGACTGAGGGCTGGAGAAGAGTTAAGGGCGAGTACCAGAGGACAGGCTGCGGAAGGATACAACCTCCCAACAAGAGGATTTGAAATTTTTTTACCCAGTTTACTGTTCCTGATGTATGGACTTAAATACTGGATGGAAGCAAATCAGGGGATATGGAGATGTGTTGTGGGTTGCTGAAGCAGAAACCCTCTAAACCAGGGATGGGAAACCATTTTCCCCTCCATGGACTGGATCCACTCTGTCTCCTGGCTCCGCAGGCCAGATGGCCCCATGGTGTTTGTGTTAATAGGCGTGGCCATGTCAGAGGCAATCTTGGCTGGGGCTCCACCCCCACAGATCAGAGCATGTTACAGAGAAAGATGTACCAGCACTATGAGTGCTGTGTAGGAGCAAGGCCACACCCCAGAGCATCCTGCAGGAGGGAGGGACTGCAGGAGGAGCACGCCATAGCTTGTGTGCTGCTGGGAATAGGACAGTGTGCTGCTGTCAATATAATCATGGGGGAACTTCCAAGGTCCAGATGGAGGGTGGCTGCAGAGAAGAAATGGCAAGATATTCCTTACCCTTGCTTCCTTACCCTCTTGCAAACTGGACCCATGCCCATTGTGGCTGGTCAAGGCCAGCTGGTGAGATGCTGGGGCTGTTGCTGGCGGGGGTGGTCAATGCCTCCCTTTGGGGGGGCAGGGTACTGAGCTGCCTCAAGGAGGTGGTGGTGCGGCCCCTGCTGAAAATAAATCTTTGGATATTGACTCCCTCGCCAATTATCAGCCTGTCTCTAACCATCCCTTTTTAGGGAAGGTTATTGCTTGGGTACATAGTGGCTCAGCAGCTACAGGAGCATCTAGACGAAATCAGTTTTATAGATCCTGCACAGTCTGGCTTTCGTCCGGGCAATGGCACGGAGACTCTACTTGTGGCCTTGGTAGATGATGTCCGCCGTGAATTAGACCAGGGTTGTTCGATATCAGCTGCCTTCAATACCATTGACCCTGAGTCTCTGGTGAGTCTATGGAACCATGCCGGAGTGGGTGGAGCTGTTCTTGAATGGTTCCGCTCATTCCTCGCTGGAAGAACTCATAAATGCCAGACGAACTCAGCGAGTGGTGCTGGGGAACATTTTTAACCTCCTCGGGACCTCTTCTGTGGAGTCCCACAGGGTTCCATCAGGTTCCCTCTCTTGTTCAACGTGTATATGCAGGCGTTGGATGAGGTCATGCGGAGTTCTGGAGTTCAGTGTCATCAATATGCTGATACAAAACACAACTAATCACACCTCTTGCATTTCGTGTGTTTACTATATTTTATATAAACTTCAAGTTGAAGCTACCTTTAAATTGAAGCTACACAAACAACAGAATGTCTTAAACAAGAAGTAAAAAACAAAACATAGATAGGTCTAAATAACCTGTTTAAATACAAAACTAGCGTGCTGCATTAAACTGAAAGAATCCTTAGGTGGAAAAGATCCCAATACATCAATAAAGGAAAGAAGACAGTCCTGAGCCCATAGATGATTTTCAATGCAAAAACCAACGTTTCACTTCTTCAAAAGCTTCTTCAGGGTTCCTTCTTTGTTTTTTCCTTCCATGAGCTTTAGGTTACATAAACTAAGCCTTTACTGATGCAGAACCTGCCCAGGAATCATAAATTTCCAGCTTTCATCCAGGCCCAATTAGGGCCTAATTCTTCTTTTAATTCCTTTCACAAAGATAGCCCCTTGTGGCCCCTACTTCAATCTTTCCCAGGGCGATCTTCCCCCTTTGGTTTGTCTTACAGGACCTGCTGCTTGCTAGTTCCTACTTCAGCAAAACCCTCTTAAAAAAATAAAGTTAGATCTGGAAATCATGAAGAACCGAAAAAATTGAAACTGAAATTCCCCTCAGAGTCCCTTTCCTAGCAGTTGCATTGCTCCCATTAGTCTGCCTCCTGAATTATTAGAATCCCAGGTTACACATAATAAGCTGGATGATGCTTCCACCAGTCATATTTTACACAACAGGAACCATCCTTCTAAATGATTTCTTTAATATTCTTCACAGCTGGTTTAACATTATTCCATTAAAGCTTGATTTGCTGTTACTCTCCCCCGCCCCAAATGTATTGACTGGAAGGGCTCAAAAATGTGTATTAATAGTGGAACAAACGCAATCCAGCAATAGCATTTTGCTCACTGAAGCCTGTGAAAGCAGAGGTCACACAATCAACCTCACTTCTAGGTTGGCAGGTGGTTTGCCCTTGGCAGAAATATCACGTAAGTCACTGAAGGGAGGGCAATGACTCTTCGGGTGATTTCAGATGAGACGGGGCCGCATTCACCCCATCCTGGAATCACCCAAATGCTTCCCCACCAGGATCACTCCGGCACGTCCAACAGACGTGCCGACTGATCCTGGCGGGGAATAGGGGAGGGGGAGGGGCCGCGTGGTGCAACATGCGGCCGCACGGTCCCACCCCTCACACTCCCCCACCGCCTGCCCTCTGGGGAGATGGGCAGGCGCCGTGGTCGATGCGGCTGCAGCGCCCACCCGATGTGACCACGGCCCGACATTACTTTTTGTTGGTTCCCACCGGGAAACTCTTTGACCACGCTTGCGGTGATTGTCCCGCGGGGAGCCCCGGAAGCGTGGTTGAAATTGACCCCAGGTGGGAATCGACCGTGGCGAACATCTGGCAGCCACCAAACAGATGTTCAGAGCGCTTTGGCCCCATGTAGGTATTGACCATGGTTCACTGTGATCTTGTAACGTCTGAAAATACCCTTAGTAGATGATTTACAAATATAGGATTTTCCATAGAGGATCAGAGCCTTGGGCATCAAGTCCAGGATGTTGCTGCAGCTAGAAATAACTAATACCTCATCATTCAGAGACAGCAGAAATATAATGTGCCTCTATGTAATATTAAGTAGTAGAGAGTGAGACCCTTTGTACAGAATTGTTTAACAACCTGAAGCATACAATTATCCTTATTTTAGAGCACAAGGGCATCTCAGCGACTGGTCTCAGGAGTGGAGAGAGCACTCCCCTCTCTGACACTCTGGAGGCACTCTCCTAGCCCCTTTCATCCCTGGAGACACTCCCTGAGATGCTGGTCCTGTTCTCCTCCCCCAGATGTGATCTTTAAGGGGCTGGTTCCCCTCCCTACACTGTGATCAACTAGAAACTAGCTTCTGACCCACTAGTAGATCATGATCTACCTCTCAGCCATCACTGCTTTAGAGCATGGAGCACTGCAGTGAGAAGGAGAAAAAATTGTTCACCTTCCAACTTGTACATCTTCTTTTCAAGCGGGTTATATGCCCTATAAATCACACTAAGAATGGGTATCTGTAATGAGTCACCTGCTGTGACTGGACAAGTGTATCCAATACCATGCAAGGGCTGAAATGAAAGTGTCCCTAATTCAAACCCAGTACCTTATGTCTCTTTATTAATGCCTTAAAGCAAGCATGATGGATGAGCATCTCTCCACGGCAGGTATCAGAGACCATTCCAAATAGCAGGCTGCCTCTCAAAGAAATTAATCTTTCTAGAATACATTGTGTCATCATATGCCAGAGTCCAGGACTATTGCACTGTTTATTGCAATGCTTATACAATTCTACTTCCTTTCCATTTAAAAAACATTATTCCACTTTCCAGCAAATACAAACCCCACAAAACAATCATGAATTTTAAGATGAAGGCAGAACTTGACTCCTCTTGTGATACAAGTTGGTTGTTTTGGTGTAAAGCTGAAATTGGCTTCCAAAATGCAACGGGTGCCATAAATAAAAATAGCAGAAAGAAAGGCTATAAATAATGAAGCTGCCCTTTTAACATCATTCCAGATTGGTTTTATACTACTGGATTTTGCCAGAACACCAGCCAAGTTATTTTTTCAAGGATGCCTTGGGAGAGAATTAGGATTCTGAAGATGCTCTGTCCTTGGCCTGAACTGTAAAAGATTAAATATGACCTCAGGAAAAGTGTTTTTCTAAGTTAGACCCAGCATTAGGATTGTTATTTGCAGAAAGGCTGACTCCACATATCCTTTTGTTAAACATCCCCAAAGGGAGTTGTAGATTTCACCAGGATAGCACCGAGGTGTCTCACTGCCAAGGCAAGCAATTAAGAAATACTAACAGAAGGAACCAGGGAGAGCTTATAGGATAGACAGCAGACATGGGGAACCTGTAAACAGTTCCCAAGGTGAAAAACAATGAAGGGGTTAAGAGGAACTATACTTACTAGAACATTTAGGAAGTTGAAGATAACAGATTTGACAGAAAGAAGTGCCCTGTACCCAAGAGAGAGAGAGAGAGAAAGAGAGAAAGAGAGAGAGCGTTGAGAATTGCCATGCTAGATCAGACCTATGGTCTATCTTTTCCAGTATCCTGTCATTGGGTGAAAACAAACAGATGATAGTCCACATTATCCCCCATCAGGTGTATGTTCACCTACTCATTTTTTAAGTGGTCTCTAGATGTTCACCCCCACTAGCCACCACATGCTACAGAGCCCTCACCTACGGCAGAGTCTCAGAGAATCTGGAGCCCACTGCACAGGTGGATGCATGTTAAAGTGCACCCATAGGCCACCTCCCGTCTATTAGGGTATGTGCAGCATCTGCCCACATACAGGTCCATCAGGAGTCAGGACCATCGAGTCTCAGGTACAGAACCTAGAGCTGTCTGAGAAGTGAGTGCTCTCTGCTCTCACTGGTGCTTTGACTGTTTACTTTTACTTTTGGAGTGCTCCAAAACAGCACTCCTAAAAGTGAAAAGGAAAAAGAAAACAAAAGACAGACACAGCAGGGGGTGGGGGTCGTTCATTTCTGGGACTTTATTTCCAGCACTTTCCCTCCATTTTCCAATACTGTTTGTTAGACTGGACATGTCAAACATGTGCGTGGAGAATGGTAGCATGTTGGTTGTGATCCACTGTGTGGTATGAGCGACCATTTCATGTGCATTTGGATTTGACGCCTTATAAGGGGCCCTCTGTTCATAAGCCTCTAGAAGCATCGTCTGTACTGCTGGAAGAGTTGGTGGTGGTGACACCGGTGAGCATGGGACTGTCCATGTCTCCTGCGAAGAAGAGGTTTTTTGTTTTTCTGCCAGAGACTGTGAATGGGTTGTTGTTGCTGATGCTGTAGTAGACACAGGGGAGACAGGCGGCTTCTGCAACTGAACGATGGTGTTTTTTTTTTACTTCAAGTGTGAGCTGATTGTTGTGGTACCTGATTGTTGTGGTACCCAAGTTTTCAGCTTTCCCCCATGGCTTAATGGGGCCTTGCAATAATTGCAAATAGCGATAGTTTGATCACCCTCCTTCAATTCACAGTGATTCCGCACCCATGAATGTCCACCAGGTGGTTTTGTATGTCCTGGGTTTCTCTTTGGGGTGGCAGGAAGGGACTCTGTAAACTCAGTGTCCAACTCCCTAGTATCATCATCTGGACAGAGGCTCCGGAGGCTGGCTGCAAACAGCAGAGGGTACTCTTGACCACCTTTGCATGAATCTGTCCATCATTCCTCTAGCCTTGGGAAACCTTGATGGTGAAGTAGCTTTAGAACCTTGGGGGGAGGGGGGGGAGGAAGCACTGGAAGAACTGCTGCAAGATGCCACAGATGCGGAAATGCTAGTGCCTGCCAGAGGAGAAGTTGAACGACAGTGCTTCTTGGCACCAGGGCCGGCCTTAGAAATTGCGGGGCCCTGGGCAAACACAAAATGCGGGACCCCCTCAGTTCCACACGCTTTCCACAGCCCACCCACTTTCCCATGGCTCCTCCCACTTTTCTGTGGGCCCCCCATTTTCCAAGGCCCCGCCCACTTCTCTTTGACAATTAGAGAATTGTTATATAAGTTATTTTTAACTTGTCTGTACAATGTGCTCCAAAGAAACATATAAATCTGGTTTAGATGAAAGGGAGACCAGGACACAGATATGCTTAAAAGGCAAAGACTCTTATTTAAAACACAGGAGGGCATGCACACAACGGATAGGGACAGATTATCCATGGCCTGAACCCTCCTTCTCTGGAGCATATTCCTATTACACTCCCAACACAGGCGTTCAAACATAGATCCAGCTGATCAAACATAAATCAAACAACCCCCACACGGACACAGCACCCCCCATGAAAGCAGGGATGAGGAACTGAACCTCAGGCCCAGAGCAGCCAAACACAGCTCTCAGCAAGACTTTGTCAGTGTGACCCCTTTCCAGTTCTTGGATTTAAGGGTCTCAAGCACCAAAGCACTAAAAACCCAGTTAAACGTATCAAACACGAAACAACTCCCCCACGACCACAGCACCCCCAGCCCCTTCCCAAACCA
>QEPC01014636.1:686388-716111 GCA_003113815.1 Sphenodon punctatus
GGGAGGAGGAGGGGGAGGAGTTAGGAAGAGATACATTGAAGGAGCAGCCAGAGAGGTAGGAGGAGAACCAGTTGAGGACAGAGTCCTGGAATCCAAGGGAGTGGAGCGATTCAAGCAGGAGGGAGTGGTCAACAGTGTCAAAGGCAGCAGAGAGATCAAGGAGGACAAGAATAGAGTAAAGGCGGTTGGATTTAGCCACAAGAAGATTGTTGGTGATCTTAGCAAGAGCAGTTTCAGTGGAGTGAAGGAGGCGGGAGCAAGATTGGAGGGGGCCAAGGGAGGAGTTGGTGGAGAGGAGGTCGAGACAACGGGAGTAAACAACCCATTCAAGGAGCTGGGAAGCAAAAGGGAGGAGCAATAACAGCAACATGGAGGTGGGGAGGGGAGTACAGGCGGACGGAGTGATCCTCAAAGGAGGGGAAGGAGAGAGAGGGGGAGGGATTGAAACTGGCAGGAAGAGGCAAAGAGGAGGCCTACGCCACCACCCCAGCCTTCGGCACGGGGCTGGTAGAAGAAGGAAAGACCTCCATAGGAGAGGGTGGCAAGGGTGACAGTCAGTGGGTGAGATCCAGGTTTCAGTAAGGGCAAGAAGGTGAAGGGAGCGAGAGAAGAAAAAATCACAGATATAGGGGGCTTTATTAGCAGAGGAGCGACAGCTCCAGAGGGAACAGGAGAATGGAAGTTGATCAGGGGGGAGACAGGGAATGGAGATAAGATTAGGGGAAGGGGGGAGATGGGGACGGCTGGAGATGGGCACTGGGACAGAGGGGCAGGGGGCAAGAAGTGGTGGGGAGGAGGAGGGGGTGTGGGAACGGTGAGGAGAGATGACAGGCTTAGTGGGAGGCAGGAGGAGTGGGGAAAGAAGTAGGGGGAGAAGCAGGTGAGAAGAAATGGGGAGGGAGGGGATGAGGGGAGAGGGGGGTGAGAGAGAAGAACAGGCATCTTGGTGGATCAGTTACAGGGGGGGAGAGGGATGGGGAGAGGGTCTCGCAGTTGTCACACACCCCAAAAGGAAGACACAGACACCATTGTATGGGTTAAAACTAGGCTGCACCAATTTTATTAGACCTCGTCGGGTGAGGAGGGGGTTATCCCCCTCCGGGTCCTATTGACCTTTACTATTAACTCTCTATAACTGTGGTAAACTTAAGCGGTCTGATGTTCCTCAGTACCATGAACTTGCTAACTATAGCTGCTGCAATGTCACATCTGTCCGGTGACCCCCAGCCGGATCAGGCGGCCCTTGCCTACGGTGACCCAAGAAGGGAGGTGAGGGCAGGTCCCCCAAGTCCTGGACTGCCCCTGCCCTAGGGCCTAGGAGCCTGCCCCCCCCAACCTGGGTCCAGAGTGACACTGGCCGTCCGAGCACTAGCCTTCACTCGGACCCCATCTCTTAGGGAGATGACCTGGCAGCAGACTATCCTTAACTTCTAACCTAACTAATTCACTGGACCCCTGCCACCAGAGACTGCCAGCTTTGCTTGGCTAGGCTCGACTCCCCCTCCTCCCCGACTCGGCCAGGGCCTGGCTCAGCATTCCCTGTAACGCTTTTAGGTATATTTCTAGCCCCTCATCTGACAGGTGCACGCCGTCGACCCAATACAATTCTTGTCGGGTAAACCTAATTTCCGGGTGCCGTATAACTTGACCACCCATTTCCACAACCAATTTTCCCACCTCTTTGGTAACTTTCCTTCTGGCCCGATCAACTCTACTAGGGCACACGGCATCCCTTCATCTGATTCATTCAAACATCTCAGACCATACTATCACAGTACTTGGGAGGATCCTTCTTACCGTGAGTAAGTCAGTTTTTATGCTGGTGACCAGGTGCAGACCTGTGTCAACCAGCAAGTTGTTTTCTCCCAGATGAATTACCAGTATGTCTGGATGCTGTTTCTTTGCAAGTGCATGGACCAGCAGCAGGAACTGGGCCCATCTCATCCCACTCCTCCCCTTCCATGACACTTCCGCCACGTGGCCCAGGCCCAACTGGGTGCCCCAATATGAGCATCCCGTTCATTTGCCGGCCCAGTACACGATGCTGTGGCCTGCAATCACAACTTTCTGTTGCCGGCCAGGCAGCTGACTTCCTAGGAGGGAATACATACATGTTACCTGATTGATTCACTCATCAATAGCCTTCTATTCGTGCTTACTGCCACCTCAGTCCCTCTGGCCTCATAGCTGGACTTTGCGAATATAGGTGCGGTATGCCCCTGATTTCCACCAGTCAATCATTTTGACCTCCTGCTCAGACATCCCTGCTGCAGCTGCACAGCTAGCGGCACCAATCCTGAAGGAATGGGAGCCGAACATTTGCTCCGGTAGGTTGAGCCTCCTCAATGACTTCCTCATCACTGCCGAAAACTGATATCTGGTTAGCCTGGTACCATTCTCATGGACATACAACTGTCCAGAGCCCTCCAGGCACGCCTCTAGGTATGTTTCAAGCGCCCTGACCGGGCACAGTTCTGCCTCCCCTATTCTTGCCAACTCAATCTTCTGTCCTCACCCGCGCTGATCCGTCTTGGATCGTTGCAGTCATACGGACAACCCTTCATCCGTCACCCGTATATCATTGACCCCCACTACTGGGCCCCCTGCCGAATGAGCGGAAGCGCCTGCCAGCTCACCCATCCTTAATGCTCCAAAGAATGCCAGTTTAAACAAACTTTGGAATAGTCTAACTTCAAATCCCAAGAAACACACTCCGGGAAGGGCCTTGCATAATTCACGCAGAAAGGCTGGAATAATGGGCCACCTGGCATTGCCGTCCCGTGGCGACTCGCGATGCCAACCTTCCAACATCCTCCTCACAACCCCCCCCCGGTTGGTGACTGGAAGCCGGCTAATTTGTTATAAAATGCTAGCGTAGCCAACTTTCCCGAGATTGTACCGGGTGTCAGCCCTTTTTGCCTCAGGCAGATAGCATATTGCAAGGTCTGGGCCTCCATAATCAGAAACTGGGTACCCCACCCTTTTTCTTCCCTGAAATTCTGGAACTCGCTCAGTGCTTGCAGGTAGGCTGCTCTGGTACGGGGGGCCAATGAACCCTGCACCGCCTGGAACATTGCTACCGTCCAATGTTCCATATTCCTGGTGGAAGATCCTCTGGCTCCCTCCTGGCCTCCAGTGCCAACTGTCTGAACCGCTCCATCTGTTGGTGATAAAGTGTGTCGGCTATGCTGTTGTTAATCCCGGGCACGTGTCTGGCTGTGAATAATATATTATTCCTCAGACACTGCATGACGAATGTTCTCACCAACCCCATTACTCTCTTGGAATGGGACGATAAGGAATTTACTACATGCACCACCGCAAGGTTATCGCACCAAAACAAGATCACCTTGTTTGCGAACTCACTTTCCCATATGTGCAATGCTACCACTATGGGGAATAGTTCTAAATATGTGAGGTCTCGCGTCCATCCCTCCCGCACCCACTCTTCTGGCCACGGGGCAGCTGACCACCTGCCAGCCCAGTATACCCTGAATCCCAGTGATCCCGTGGAATCGGATTGGACTTGTAGCTCGACCTCTATTAGCACCTCTGCCACCAGATGCTAACTCCGTTAAAATTCTGTAAAAATTGGAGCCACGTAGTTAAATTGTCTCTCATATTGGCAGAGATCCGAATGTGGCAGTGCCCTGGCAACGTGGATCCAACCTTCTCATACAACCTAGATAAGAAGGCCCTTCCGGGTGCCACCACACGGCATGTGAAATTAAGGCTCCCTGTCAATGCTTGCAACTGCTTGACTGTCGCTTTAGGGCGTCCCAGCAGTGCCCGTATGTCCCTAGCCATAGCTCTCAACTTGTCCATTGGCAAGCGGGACACCTGCTTCTCCATGTCCAATTCTATCCCCAGAAATGTCAAGACGGTTGCTGGGCCAACCGTTTTTCCGGCGCCAGGGGAACCCCAAGTTCCGCTGCCATGGCCTGGAAGCCTTCCAGGGCCTGGGAACACTCCTTCATCCCTCCCCTTCCCAGGAAGAGGAAATCATCTATGTAATGAAGGATGTATTGTGACCCCGTCCTTTTGCGCACCAGCCATTCCAGAAGGGAGCTAAAACATTCGAAGGCCGAACAAGATATCGAACACCCCATGGGCATTGCCTTGTCGTAAAAATAGTGACCTCCAAACTGGAACCCGAGTAGCCTAAAGCTCTTGGGGTGGACTGGCAGCAGGCAGAATGCTGATTTGATATCGCATTTCACCAGCAGCGCCCCTTGCCCGCACTTCTGAGCCATCTCTATCGCCGCATTAAGAGATGCATAGCGAACAGAACATAGCTCCAGAGGGATGGCGTCATTCACCGACCTCCCCTTTGGATGGGACAGGTGGTGAATGAGGCAAAACTCCCCCTCTTGCTTCTTGGGCACTATACCCAGCGGCAGGGCAGGCCCCAGGCATGCACCACATGTGCGACCGCACATGGCCCCGCCGCCAGCTGGGGCACTTGCCTGGCTGGGCAGCAGGCTGCAGCCAGCTTCTCTCCCAGAAAGTGATTCTTCCTCCCCTCCCTGGCTCCAGACTCCATCCCTCACCTGCCTCTGCCTTCTAGTAGTGGGACAGCAGCAGCAGCAGGGGGGGGACACTGGATCGGGCTGGGAGATAAGGCTGTTTACAAACAGCTCCTCCCCAGTGCTGATCAGAAGGTTGCTACCTTGTAAAGAAGGTTCTTTGAGATGGCTCCCAACATTCTCACAACTGGGTTGTGTGCACTCACCCTGTTCAAATAATAGACCACATGATGGTCTTGAGCTCCTCTGGTATAAAAAGAACCCTCCCCCTCTGAATGACAGTTCCTTTCAACCCTTTCTAGAAATATAAGAAAAGAATTCCATGCGGGGCTGGAAGGGTGGGTGTTGTGAGAATGTTCGGAGCCATCTCAAAGAACCTTGTTTGCAAGGTAGCAACCTTCTGTTCTTCTTCGAGTGGCTCCTCACATGATATTTTTACATGGCTCCGCCGGGTGGGGAGTCCGTGGGCGCGCCAGTGCATGGATGGGGCATGCACACAGCTGCACACACATCCCCACTCACCCACCACTCATCCACACCCACATAGTAACCACCATTTCCCCCGGTTGCTCCGTGCGTGGGGATGAGTGGGGGGGTGAGTGGGGATGCGTGTTAGGCGAGCGCGCACGCACCCCCACTCACCATGGGCGCGTGCACCACGTCATTCACATGGGGTTCCCCCACCCATGAACACACAGAAATCTGCGTGTTTACGGCTGGGAGGAGAGACCCGTGTAAAAAGGGCCACATTCTCACAACTGTCTTACTTATACTATCTTAGGTAGGAATTTAGGATGTAAAGCAATATCTATTCTGTCTTGGAAAATAAATCTGCAAATATGGTTCTGAGATTATTATGGCTGCTATTTCACTAACTCTTCTTAATGAAGTTATTGCTAACAGGAATACTGTCTTTAAACCCGCACCCCATAACCAGTTCATTTGCACCCCCATATAATCAATTCACGCTGCCCCGTGGGCACAAATTAAATGGTTATGGGTGGGGGCAGCGTGAATAGATTATATGGGGGCGGGGGCAGAAATGAACTGGTTATGGGGTGGGGGCAGCATGAACTGATTATGGGGGCACAACTGAACTGGTTATATGTCTCTTTTCATGGCATAATGCGCTTAATAAGCTAGCTGCATTTTGGGTGTCTTGTGTGTGTGATAGCAGCACCTCTGGACTGGTCACACCGCATGCGTGCACAAGGCACAGGCGGCACTGGCAGCAAGAAGCAACAGGCCCTGGAGGCCAGACTGGCTAAGCTCACCCCCTGGCCCCTCCTCCAGTAAGGCAGTGGACGCAGTCAGTCTCTCTGTGCCTGTGTCACTGCCCGCTTGGCTGCCCCTGCAGTGGAACCACTCCTGGGGAGTGGTGGTAGACACTCGGCTGGGGAGGGGGGGAAGCATTAGGAGGCCATGCTTCTCCATGGTTGCTCGGAGGGGTGGAGAATGGGAATCCTTCCTGTCCAGAGGGAGTAAGTTTTATGTAAATGTATACATTTGCATAATTAGGTGGTGCCTAATTATGCAAATTAGGCCCCGCACCAAGACTTCGCACATGGCCTCACAAACCCTGGGGCCGGCCCTGCCCAGCAGTGAAACGTGCAAGTTGGGGAAAGGCAAGGCGCTGAAGGGGCCTGCAATGCAGCCCTCCTTGAGTTCCTTCTGGAGCTTGGCAGCGACCAAATCCTCTCTTCCAACCACCGACTGCAAATTCTTCACCCATGCCCGTGTCCTATTGAACTGGGCAGGGATGACGAAGCCCTCCTTAAAGCCTGTCACTACGTACTTGACCTTGCTAACCATTGGGCACCCCTTGAGCTCCTGCTCCAAAGCCTTATGACTGACTGGTGTTGGGGCCTTTCCCTCCTCCCTGAGGCTGGTTACCCCCAGCCCCGGGCCTACCTTGCTGCCTCCCTCATGATGGGCCCCGTGCCTTGTTACACTGGACCCCTGGGTGAGTTACTCCACAATAGGTACAAACGTGTCGAAAGCAGCACGTGGGGCGGGCGCAACCCCCGGACCCATTGAAGTCCCAGAAAGTCCCACCCTTCTGGTTGCTATGGTGCCCGCCCTCCCGAAAGGGGCCATTCATGGGGGCTACGCTTCCCTTGGTCAGAGAATGACCGCTATCGGTTCTGTGGGTACCGACCACATTGGACATACACTCCAGCCATAAATCCGTGGCGGATATGTCCCACCTAAGCCCTGGGGTGATTGCTACCCTCTTTCTGAAACCTTCATCGTAGCATAGCCAAGCATCTGGGTTTCCGGTGTCGTATGCTCTGCGCATGATGTCTTGATACTTTATTAGTTCCGTGGCTCGGTCGGGCACCACCTGAACCATCACCCCCAGCAACACTGAGAAGACCACGGACCAACTGGCCCAGTTCCTATCGACCTTCGGGTTCTTGAACCTCTCCTTCTCCTTCTCTGAGGAGTTAGGGTCCGGTACCGGCTCCGTATAGAGAAGTGAGAATACATCCACGTACTCGCCTCTCCATATTTTTTCCCTTGTGTGGGGGGATAAATGTGCCCTGACCGGTGTTCCCAAGGCTGCCCAGGTACCCAGCTCCCGACGTGGCGCAGCCACCTGTGAGGGCGTCCCGTGGCATGATGAGCAAGCCACTGTGTCCTTACTAGTGCCCCCCGAGCCTTGGGCCTGTAGCCCAGCTCCACTGGATTGATTAGGGGGATTATCCCCTGCCCCTCCAATCTCCTGTGCGGGCCAGGGAACCCATGACCCCACCCACCCAAGCCTCCCTGCCACTGGGGAGCCCGTCCGTGCGAGCTGCTCCCTGGTCCCAGCCCGCCCTTTGCGCCCGCATCGGCACGGGGTGCATTGCGTGCACGTACCTTGCCCTTCGTGGCTCGTGATGGCACCCTCGTTCACCGGGGGGGTCGTCTCTTGCTCCGGTAGGTCCAGCCATCTGGTCTGTAACCCCTGTTCAGCAGGCATCACTTCATGCACCTGACCCCGCGCACGAGGTTCCTGCTGCACTGCCTCCCTCCGTTGTCCTTCTGCCAGTTCTGCCACACGTCCTTCGAGGGCTGTGAATCGCCCCATGAAGGTGTTCAAGGTCTCGAGAACAGCAGCCATCTGGTCCCCGTGTGCCCGGTGTGCAGGACGTTCACCTTCACTGACCCTGGAGGGCAACAACTGGCGCCTTCCCCCCCCCCACCTGGGCAGAGAGGGAAGTCATGCGGGGGCTTGCCCCATCTGTTCTAGCCGGCCTTAACTTCCTCCGTCACCCGACCCACCCGGGGGGCCTGACCACTCCCTAAACCGTACGGGAACTCGCACCTCCCGGGTGCTTGCCCAAGTTCCGCTCGTGGATGCCCTGATATCGCCTGGGCCAGCGTCCCTGCGGTCCTCACCCCTGTCTGGTAACCCCTTCCTTTTAAAGCTTTCAGGGCTCCAAGCCCCCTTGGTCTAACCGACAGGCCAGTTCTATTAGCCCCCTCAGGCCAAGGTTTCTGGTTTCTAGTCCATAAGTCCCATTCCATTAATTATTCTCCCTGAGTTTAACACATTCCACATACCTGGTGTCAGGTTGTGTCTTTTCCCTTTTGTTTTATTTCTTAGGGATTATGGTTGCCTAGAATATCCCTGTCCTGTATAACTTGAGGTATCATAATCCTCCCAGCTACTGTCTCCTTGCACAAACCTATGGAACCTTTCTCTTAAAGCACTTTCCATGATCCCTACCCTATAAAGCGCCTCCCTGAGGGTTCCAATCTCCTTCATTACATCCTCAAGTTGAGCCCTTAATAAATTACATTCCTTTCCAGCTATTTTTGCCCTTTCCTTCCACTGTTTCTACCTATTCTCTTCAGCTGGGGAAAAGTCAGTTTGAACCCCAAACTCTACAACTCTAGCTTTCTCATCAGTCCCATTATTTTGATTTTCTAATAGGGATGTGCGAATGTGGTTCAGATGTTCGGGGTTCGGCCTGAACTCAGCCAGTTCGGATGCCCAAACCGGACGCCCGAACCGAATGCGGGAACCCCCAACCAGTTCGGCTGCGTTTGGATGAGTTTGGGTGGCGTTCAAGCAGGAAAAACCTGGCTGGCAGGCCCAGGGAGGGGGGGTCATCTGAGGAGGGGTGGAGAGGCTTGGATTAGAAGCCAACCTGCCCAATCACCATCCCTCTTTTCCTAAGACCACTGAGTTGGCAGTTTGCGATTGGCCACAGGCTAGGCTGAACAGAGCCAATGGGGCTTGTGGTAAGGTGGGTACAGCAAGTAACAAAAGTCATTGCCCTCCCCCCTTCCAATTCGTTCTGAGCTAGCCACTGATCCTGTCAGCAGGCGTTTTCAGAACTCTCCCTCTCCCAGCAGTTTGTGTTCCTCCCAATCCATTGCCATCATCCTCCTATTTCACCCATTTCCACACATTTACCTCCATAGTTTCATTTATTTAGATTAGATTACATAGATTTAGGTGTTATTTTTATTTTTTACCCCTCCCTGTGTTGTTTCTCCCCTCTATTGAATCCTTCTCTCCTCCCTGAATATATTCCATCCCTTACTCCCTTCCCCTGTTTCTGGATTTATTTAGAGTAGGATTAGATTGATTTAGGTTTCATTTCAGTTTTGTACCCCTCCCTGTGTTGTTTGTTGTGAGCTGTATGTTTTCCCCCTCCCCGCATCCCTGTGTGTATATATAGAGATAGATATTAGATATTAGATATTTTAGATAGATAGTTGTAGGAGTTAGCTTAGTTATAGAGATAGATAGAGATAATGTGTAGTGATTCAGTTTTAATATTTTATAGTGTGTTTGTAGGACTAGGCCTTTGTAGATATTAGACAATATTCCATTTAGTTCCATAGGCTTTAGAATACTTAATAGCAGTTAGAGTTAGTGTAGATATATATAATATTATATTCAAAATTTGAATATATAAATAAATAAAAATATAAAACCTTCCTCTGCATTATTTGTGTGGGAGAAATGGAGAAGGGAAGCAGGAGAGGCCAGTCTACTGCCCATAAGGCAGGCAATGGGGCATGTGGCAGAGGTGGCAGGGGTTGTGGCAGCAGAGTGGCAGCAGGCATCAGCAGCAGCCCGAGCCCATCACCATGCCCCAAACTGCACATGCCTGATTTTGGGATACAGGCTTCAGAGGCTCCCAGCAGTAGCACTAGGGGTGTGGTTCGGCATTGCCTCCTGCCAGTGTCATCCACTGCCACGCAGGGCACTGGAAGGCCTGCAGTCCAGGAGGCTGCGGATGTCCCTGCTGCAGCTGCAGGAGCAGGTGCAGGTGCTTCAGGGTCAAATGTTCATCATGGGACACCAATGTCCCCTAGTATTGATGTGATCCCCAGCAGTCCAGGGCTGGTGTATCCCACCCCGGCTGCTAGAGGCAGGGCCCGATCCCCAGGCAATGGCAGCAGGGAGAGGAGCAACAGTAGCAGCATCAGTAGCAGCAGAAACTGTAGGGGGCACAGGGAGAGTGGTAGCAGTATGGGCAGTCCATAAGCCTCAAAATCCCAGTACTCCCCTTCATGGGACCTATCTCAGATTGGGGACAGTGAGGCAGATTCTAGTCCTGTGGAGGAGATGTCTGGTGCTGAAGCAATGGTTGTCCCTCAAGAGCTGTGTCGCCACCATGTTCTGCCCCTCCCATCAGCGCTGTCACTGGTGCATCGCCCGGTGTGGACCAAAAGGCAGGAGGGGGCAAAAAATCCTCCATATGGGCACATATTAAATTGGTGTGGGTGGATGATTGCAGGGAGGTGCAGTGCAGTTTGTGCCAGAAGGTGATGAAGCGTGGGCAGGTGCTCACCAACCTTGGCACAACTGCCTTGGTGAGGCACCTCAAGGGATGCCACAGCGCTGTGCTGCTAAGCGGGCCGGCAGGGGCAGTGGATGCCAGTGGCAGAGGTGGCAGGGGTTGTGGTAGCAGAGTGGCAGCAGGCATCAGCAGCAGCGGCGGTCAATTGTCCGCCTCCATCAGCGGGCAAGCGTCCTGTTCAATCAGCTAATTATAGCAGTAGGAATGGTATTGCTGCTAGGGGGAAACAGCAGCAGCAGCACCGTCAGTGCACCATGGAGGAGCTGGGGTGGGGGCAGCTGCCAAGTCCATTGGCAGCTGCAGGACGTGGAGGGCAGCATGACTTTCAACTAAAACCCATGCTCATGTTGGGGGAAATGACCACGCTCGATGGGCAGCCCTTCTTGGGGGTTGGGGACATGGGATTTAGGTAACTGATTGGCTTCCTGGCCCCCAGTTTAAGTTCCTCTCATGCAGCATCCTGAGTCGACAGGTGGTGCCAGCCTTGTACCGGGCTTTAAAGGAGCGAGTGAGGGAGCAACTGTCAGGGGCTGGAGGTGCCACCATCCACTTCACCACACACCTGTGGTTGAGCAGGAACACGCATCACGCCTACCTGGCAGTGATGATGCACTGGTGGCAGGACCCAGAGGCAGCATTTGGCAGTGGCAGGAGGGGTCCCAAAGCAGGGTATAGGTGGGCCTTGCTTCAGGTGGAAGTAATGGATGGCCTCCACAAGTCTCGGAACATCAAGGCAGCCCTGACCGCCATGGTAAGGGAGTGGGTCACGCCAGGTGCGTCCTTCACTAAGGGGTGCATGGTGATGGACAAAGCGGCCAACATACTGAGGGCAGCGACCTCCTCTGGGCGAAGCAGGCAGATCAAGGCTCCCCAGTGCACCAGCTGGTTCAGGATGTGTCCACATGGTGGAATTCAACGTTCCTGATGCTCAAGCGGCTTCTTGAGCAGAAAGCCACCTTGCATGAGGTTCAACTTGTGACGGACAGCAGGGCACCTCCAAGGTACAATGGGGCTGAATGGGAGATCCTTGCTCACACAGGGCTGGCCCCAGGGTTTGTGAGTCCATG
Organism: Sphenodon punctatus; assembly: GCA_003113815.1. Lineage (NCBI taxonomy): Eukaryota > Metazoa > Chordata > Lepidosauria > Sphenodontia > Sphenodontidae > Sphenodon > Sphenodon punctatus. The sequence goes on from QEPC01014636.1 coordinate 697,789, forward strand.
TGCGAAGTCTTGGTGCAGGGCCTAATTTGCATAATTAGGCCCCACCTAATTATGCAAATGTGTAGATTTACATAAAATTTACTCCCTCTGGACAGAAAGGATTCCCATTCTCCACCCCTCTGAGAGGCCATAGACAAGCATGGCCTCCGAGTGCTTTCCCCCCCCACCTCCCCAGCCGAGCGCCTACCACCACTCTTCAGGAGTGGTTCCACTGCAGGGGCAGTCAGGCGGGCAGTGAGATAGGCACAGAGCTGAGGCTCCAGGGCCTGTTGCTTCTTGCTGCCAGTGCTGTCTGTGCCTTGTGCATGCACATGGTGTGACCAGTCCAGAGATGCTGCTATCAAACACACAAGACACCCAAATGCAGCTAGCCTACGCTGCCCCCACCCCATAACCATTTCATTTGTGCCCCCAGGGCAGTGTGAGTTGATTATATGGGGAACGCAAATGAACTGGTTATGGGGTACGTGTTTAAAGAAAGTATTCGTGTTAGCAATAACTTCATTAAGAAAAGTTAGTGAAATAGCAGCCATAATAATCTCAGAACCATATTTGCAGATTTTCCAAGATAGAATAGATATTGTTTACATCCTAAATTCCTACCTAAGATAGTATAAATAAGACAGTTGTGAAAATGTGGCCCTTTTTATATGGGCCTCTCCCAGCCATGAACACACAGATTTCTGTGTGTTCATGGGTCGGGGAGTTCCGTGTGAATGACGCGGTGCACGCGCCCATGGTGAGTGGGGGTGTGTGCGCGCCTGCCTAACACGCATCCGCATTCACCCCCCACTCATCCTGATGCACGGAGCAACCAGGGGAAATGGCAGTTACTCCGTGGGTGTGAATGAGTGGGGAGTGAGTGGGGATGCATGTGGCCATGTGCACGCCCCGCCCATGCACCAGGATGCTCATGGACTCCCCACCTAGAGGAGCCATGTAAAAATGGCCTGTGAGGAGCCACTCAAAGAAGAACAGAAGGTCACTGCCTTGTAAATAAGGTTCTTTGAGATGGCTCCTAACATTCTCACAACACCCACCCTTCCAGCCCTGCATGGAATTTTCTTATATTCCTAGAAAGGGGTGGAAGGAACTGTTATTGTAAGGGGGGAACAGTGCCTTTTATACTAAAGGAGATTGAGACCATCACCTGGTCTATTATTTGAATAGGGTGAGCATGCACAACCCAATTTTGAGAATGTTGGAAGCCAACTCGAAGAACCTTCTTTACAAGGTAACAACCTTCTGATCACGCACATGGGGAGGCGTTGTTTGTAAATAAACAGCTTTATCTCCCAGAATGGTTTGTCACAGTGTTGCTACTAGGAGGCAGAGTCAGGTGAGGGATTAAGACCGGAGCCAGGGAGGGGTGGCAGAACAATATATTAGGGGAGAAGCTGACTGCATGTCAGGGAAGGGGTGTGTGGAAGGGTAAAATGGTACCTGGCAGACCTACCCCAATAGGGCTCACTACCCCTAACCTGAGCTCCCGTGGGGGCAACTCCGAGATAGGAAGAAAGACACCCCTCAGGTTCACATAGGGCCCAAACCTCTCTGAGAGAGACGTGGCTTATTTCATCATTGGGGGGGAACCAGAAAGACCATGAGGAGTGCCCCCGCTGGAGCGCGAGGCTGTAATCACAGCACCTAACCCCACTGCACCCACACACATGCACCAAGTGGGAAATGAAGGGGGATACAAACAACACGGTGTGTGGGGAAGTGAGGATCGGGGTAAAAGGTCCAAGGATCACGGGGAAGGGGAAGGCGGCCACACACACAGACAAGGGGGTTTTCCCGCAAGGATTTAGAGGAGGGGGATTGTGCTCACCACGTCGCTCCCTTCGCCCAAACACCACCCACCCTTACCTAGATTCCCACTGCTCACCACCCTCACACTCTTACTCACTCATGCCGCTCCACGCACACACCACCAATCACGCTCACTCTCCTTCTCCACCTCTCCTTCTTCGCAATTCCAATGCTGAGGGACAGTTTCACAGCTATGCTGTTCACCATCACCGCCCAGAGGACACTGCCCTTCCCTAAATACCATTGCGGTTGACTCCACCCTGCATCGCAGATGCTCTGAGCGCCGCAGCGCTCTTCCCGGCCCCGCCTCCTGATCCCCAGCTGTGCTAAATGCCGGCGGTGATTCCCGGGCCGGCTGGGAACACCCCGGCCCTGCTGTCTCTGCTTGTTGTGCCCTATGCTGCAGATGCTCCGAGCGTTGCGGTGATATTGCAGACTCCGCCCCCTGACTGCATGCTGGTGATGCCTCCAGCACCTCGGCCCTGCTGCCCTCGCTCTTTGCACCCTGCGCCTCCTCCTAACTAAATGCCCACAATACTGCTGCCTACCCTTCCTCCGTCCCTGTCCCCACAGTCTCTGGGTCCTGACAGTACCCCCCCCCCAAGGGCCCCCCTGGGCGGGGTTTAGTGGGGAATTGGTGATGGAAGGCCCGGACCAATCAGGGAGTGTGGACATCAGAGGTGGCCTCCCAAGAGCGTTCCGCAATTCCATAGCCTTTCCAATCCACAAGGTATTGGAGGGTGTCCCAAAAACAACGTGCGTCTAAAATTGCCCTTACCTCATACTCAGGTAACGCATCAACCCTATCTATAGGAGCAGGTGGGGAAGGGTCAGGGAAAGGAGGGGAGTGGACAAGTTTGAGAAGGGATACGTGGAACACTGGGTGACAACGGACATGGGGAAGCAGAGAAACATGATAGGTGACAGGATTTACCTGGTGGTGTACGGGGAACGGTCCCATATACCTGAGGTCCAATTTGGCGGAGGGTCGGAGGGAAGGGTAATGTCGTCGATCAACCCATACAAGATCTCCTGGGGCAAATGTCGGGGCGGGTTGGCGATGTCGATCTGCGGCATGTTTATATTGTTTTCGAGCCTTCTGGAGCATTGTACGTGCATGCTCATGACAGCAGCGTAATACTCGTAGCATTGCTCCTGCAGCCGGGACGGATACTGCAGGGAGATAGGGCAAAAATAGTCCAGGATGGTATCCATAATTGACATGAAAGGGTGAGGTTCCAATGGAGGCGTGGGGGGCATTATTATATGCAAACTCCGCTAAGGCTAGGTAATCCACCCAAACATCCTGGAGATAATCAACGTAGCAACGTAAATATTGTTCCAATGACTGATTAGTGCGTTCCACCTGTCCGTTGGCTTGCGGATGATAAGCCGTTGTAGGGGCAAGATGAACTTTTACTGCGGTAAATAACGCCTTCCAAAATCACGCAATAAATTGTGAACCTCAGTCGGAAATGATGACAGTGGGAAGGCCATGAAGTCTGATGATGTGTTGTAGGATAAGCATCGCTGTTTGGGGTGCGGTGGGCAGCTTTTTACATGGAATAAAATGAGCTATTTTCGTGAATTGGTCCACGACCACTAGAATAACGGTATTCCCCTTAGTGGGAGGGAGTTGGACAATGAAATCCATGTTGATCTGTTGCCAGGGCCCTTGTGGCAAGGGGGTTAATTGGAGTAGTCCTAAGGGCCTAGCCCGTGGTGTTTTAGTTAACCCACACATTTTACACCCTTGAATGTAGGCTCGGACGTCTTTTTTCATGGTGGGCCACCAAAAATGCCACTGTATCAATTGCAGGGTGCGTTGTTGCCCAGGATGTCCGGCAAGAGGTGCATCATGATGGGCTCTCAAGACTTCCTGCCATGCGGCTGCGGGTACCATCACTGCATTATGACGGGTGCAAAGTCCCTTGGCTAAAGAGGATGAGGGTTCATGCGATAGGAGGGTGTCCTTCTGTGTAAGCCATCGAAACTGCTTTAGTGTCATACCAGTAGCAGCAATAATCTTTGTATTCCAGATTAACTCCCCTCGGCGTGCAGGCTCTGGTGTTGTCTCTGGGTAGCGGGATAAGGCATTGGCAACGACATTGCTCTTGCCGGGTCGATAGGATACCAGAAATACAAAACGAGCAAAGAAAAGGGCCCAACGAGTGTGTCAGGCATTCATTATCCGGGCCGTCTGCAGGTAGACAAGATTCTTGTTGTCCGTCATCACTTGGACCGGGTAGATTGCACCTTCCAAATAGTGTCGCCAATTTTCAAAGGCTTCTTTTATGGCTAACAACTCCCGGTCCAAAATGGTATAATTCCTTTTGGCAGCCGTAAGTTGCCTGGAGAAAAAGGCACAAGGTAAGGGAATGTTGCTTCCTGCCGGTTGCTGAGATAGCATGGCACCTATGGCCACACTAGACGCGTCTGTTTCCACAAAAAAGGGCAAAGTGAAGTCAGGGTGCTGTAAAATGGGAGCCTTGGTAAACGCGTTTTTAATTTCCTCAAAGGCTTGTTGCTGCTCAGGGCACCACTGGTATGTTGCTCCCTTTTTTAGTAATTTGGTTAGGGGGGATGTGCATAAAGGGGAATATACTGGTGATAATAATTCGCACTCCCCAAAAATCGTTGTAAGGGTTTAACCGCCGAAGGAGGGGGCCATGCTACAATAGTACGAACCTTTTCGGGGTCCGTACTGATCCCTTGCTGGGACACAATGAACCCCAAAAAGGGAACCACCTGTTGGTGGAAGGCACACTTATCTATTTTACAATATAGACGATTTTTTATAAGGCGGGTTAATACCGTTCGTACATGTTGAACATGGGCCTCAACGGTCTGGGAGAATATCAGAATGTCATCTAAATAGGCGACGACATATATGTCCAAAATGTCTCGGAAGATGTCATTTATCAGGTGTTGAAACGTTGCTGGAGCATTGGCAAGGCCATAGGGCATTACAAGGTATTCGAACAGGCCATACCTGGTACGGAAGGCCATTTTCCATTCATCACCCTCACGTATCCTTAATAGATTATATGCTCCCCGCAAATCTAATTTTGTAAAGATGGAAGCTCCGCGTAGTCTGTATAATAATTCTGGGATTAATGGCAAGGGATATCGATTCTTTACCGTGATGGCGTTTAGTCCGCAATAATTGATACATGGGCGTAAGCCCCCGTCCTTTTTCAGAACAAAAAATAAGGGTGCCCCTGCGGGGGAGGTTGAGGGGCGAATAAACCCTTTGGCAAGGTTGTCGTCAATGTACCTTTTAAGTGTTTGTAATTCGGGGCCTGATAACGCATAAATCCTCCCATACGGTGGTGACGTCTGCGGAAGGAGATCAATAGGACAGTCGTAACTCCTATGGGGTGGTAGTTCCAAGGCATCTTGTTCCCGAAAAGCCTCTTGGAGGTCTCTATATTCTTGGGGCAAGGTTGGCGGTGCAGCATTTACCACACCTACAACCTTGGGCTCACCTGTGATCGTGGGCATATGTTGGAGGTGCAGCCCACAGGATGGTGCGCTGAACGTTAGGCGGCGTTGCTGCCAATCGATCACCGGGTTGTTGGCTTGTAGCCAGGGAATCCCCAAGACCATAGGGAAGGCAGGGGTGCGGACTACATCCAAGCAAAGTTCTTCCTGGTGAGTACCCATGGTGGCCCATAGGGTAGTGTTGTGGTAACATACGGGTCCAGACCGAAGGGGGGAGCCATCTATCGAATAAACCGTCTCTGGCTGACTTTTTGTTCTTAGGGGAACGTGGTGTCGTCGTACAAAATTTTCGTCAATAAAGTTCCCCGACGCCCCGGAATCAATAAGGGTCCAGACTATCAGGGTACACCTTGTAGATAGTTCCAGACCGAGGGGTATGCACAAATGGTCTGTTTGTGCCTGGAGACAAGCGCCGTATAGGCGGGAAGGGGTAGAGACTCCTACCGGGTTTCCCCCTGCCCACCCCGGCCTTTCTCGTTTCCCGCCCCCCGGCGCCGTGGGGGTAGTTGCGGGAACTCCTGAGAAAAGTGTCCGGGGTCACCACAGTAAAAGCACAATCGCGCCGCCCATCGTCTTTCTTTTTCTTGCGTCATGAGCGGTCCTCGCGAGGCGCCCAGTTGCATGGGTTCGGGGGTGTCTGTCCGACGATATTCGCCCACCCCTTGGAAGGTCCCCGAGGGGCGTACCGGCCATGCCTGACTTCCTTCTTGCCGTCACTCTCATCGTCTTTATGTCAGATGTTCGTCTATTTGGCAGGTAAGGTTTACCAACTTGGCCCAGGTAGAAGGTACATCTGTCATTGCCAATTGGTCTTTTAAGTCATCGCTAAGACCCTTGCGATACAGGACCTTGAGTACCTGATCTGGCCAATCCAGTTCCGCTGCTAAATGCTGGAACCATGTTATATACTCCAGCAGAGACCCTTTTCTCTGTCTCAAGGTCATAATTGCCGCCTCCGCATCCTTCACCCGGTGTGGGTAGTGAAAGAGGAATTGGAACTCCCTCAAAAAGCCCTGGTAATCCTTGAAAAGGGGACTCTCCTTTACCAGCAAAGGGGTGGCCCAATCAAGGGCCAGTTCCTCCAAGTGACCTATAATAAAGGCCACTTTGGTGTCGTCCGTAGGGTAGGTGCGGGGCTGGATTTGGAATGCTAACTTACACAAAGCTACAAATCCCTGAAATTGTTTTCGGTCCCCACTAAACTTCATTATTGGATGGTGTTTAGGCTCTCTACCCCCCAAGGCTTGTGGAATACCTGCCTCTGGGGGGTCTGGGACCAAGGGTGGTGCCTCTGCTTCCATCCCTCCCACTGCCCCTGGGCCTGGTGGTCTCGAATATCCCGTACTTCCATGGCCAAAGTTTTAATCGCTGTGGCCATTTTTTCCATCTGTGCTGCTAGGTCCATTTATATGCTGGTGAAACTGTCAGGGAAGGGGTGTGTGGAAGGGTAAAATGGTACCTGGCAGACCTACCCCAATAGGGCTCACTACCCCTAACCTGAGCTCCAGAGGGGACAACTCCGAGATAGGAAGAAAGACACCCCTCAGGTTCACATAGGGCCCAAACCTCTCTGAGAGAGACGTGGCTTATTTCATCATTGGGGGGGAACCAGAAAGACCCTGAGGAGTGCCCCCGCTGGAGCGCGGGGCTTTAATCACAGCACCTAACCCCACTGCACCCACACACACGCACCAAGTGGGAAATGAAGGGGGATACAAACAGCACGACGTGTGGGGAAGTGAGGATCGAGGGGAAAGGTCCAAGGATCACGGGGAAGGGGAAGGTGGCCACACACACAGACAAGGGGGTTTTCCCACAAGGATTTAGAGGAGGGGGATTGTGCTCACCACGTCGCTCCCTTCGCCCAAACACCACCCACCCTTACCTAGATTCCCACTGCTCACCACCCTCACACTCTTACTCACTCATGCCGCTCCACGCACACACCACCAATCACGCTCACTCTCCTTCTACACCTCTCCTTCTTCGCAATTCCAATGCTGAGGGACAGTCTCACAGCTATGCTGTTCACCGGCACCGCCCAGAGGACACTGCCCTTCCCTAAATACCATTGCGGTTGACTCCACCCTGCGTCACAGATGCTCTGAGTGCCGCGGTGCTCTTCCCGGCCCCGCCTCCTGATCCCCAGCTGTGCTAAATGCCGGCGGTGATTCCCGGGCCGACTGGGAACACCCCAGCCCCGCTGTCTCCGCTTGTTGCGCCCTATGCTGCAGACGCTCCGAGCGTTGCGGCGCTATTGCAGACTCTGCCCCCTGACTGCGTGCTGGCGATGCCTCCTGTGCTGGCGGGGAACACCTCGGCCCTGCTGCCCTCGCTCTTTGTGCCCTGCACCTCCTCCTAACTAAATGCCCACAATACTGCTGCCTACCCTTCCTCCATCCCTGTCCCCACAGCCGCTGGGTCCTGGCACTGCATCCTCCCACCCAGCCAGGCAAGTGCGAGGCCCCAGCTGGCTGCGGGGCCATGTGCGGCCACACATGTGGCACATGTCTGGGGATGGCCCTGGGCTCACACGGTCTTCATTCTGAGACCATTCCTGACTGTGACAGAGACCATCAGCTCCTCCACAGCCCCCATCAACCAGGTGACCCCTCTGAGTCTCCTCAGGAGGCTGGAGGAAATTCTCCAGGGGTGGCATTGTGGCCCTCAGGGCAAGAAGCTGACAGATTAGGCATTTGCCCTGGTGTGGCAGCTGAAGGCAGGGCTGAAGGCATGGTTCAATGAGCTTCTGCAGCTGGAGAAATATGTTTTTGCAACCATGCTGGACCCCAGGGTCAAGGGAAGCTTGGCACGCCATACATATCTCTATGGCCACTGGAAGGGTGAGCTGATGGAGAGGGTCCGGCAGGCAGAGAGGGCTCTTGAGAGTGAGTGGCAGCAGTAGCAGGATGCCCCTGGGGATGGTGGGAGTGGGATCAGCCACCCCTTTCAGCCGACGGGGTCTATCCCTGTCCCTAGCCCTAGCATTAGCAGCACCAGCAGCAGGCTAAGCAGTAGCAGCACCCCTATTCAGCAGCAGCAGCTCGTATGTGCAAGTCACTATGGGGAGCATGGGCCCATGCACAGCGGGGTAGGTAGTGTGGCTGAGGGCAGTGGTGGAGGTCGTGCCCGAGCAGAACTACACGTGGGAGTATGACAGCGCCTCCGCAGCAGTGGAGAGCTACCTGCAGGAGGATCCGTGCATCGATCCCAGCAGTGATCCTTTGGCCTAGTGGGTCAGAAAGACCAATGTGCGGCTGCCCCTATCCAAAGTGGCCACGGGTCTGTTGTCCTGCCCCCCAAAGATTGTCCCCAGTGAGTGGGTGTTCTCCATGGCCAGGGACATTTGCCCGCCCTGCCTCTCTCTCTCTCACTAAATGGCCTCGGCCGGCCTCTCTGACTGATCTCATGACGCTGGGTGGTATTGGGAAGTTGTACATGACCTCTGGCTAGACGATCTTGGCCCGCCTATCTGACTGACTCTCTCTCTCTCTCCCGTGCTGCACAGTCTTTGCTAGCCTATCTGAATGTATTGCCAAGGTCCCAGTCTGCCTTCCCTACTGCTTCTCATGCCACACTGCCTGTCTACCCTCTCAGGTTGCCAAGATCAAAGCCTGCCTTAGCCTGCCTTCCTTACTGGCTCTCATGCCATACTGCCTCTCATGCCACGCTGCCTGTCTGCCTTCCCAGGTTGCCAAGATCAAAGCCTTCCTCAGCCTGCCTTATCCCGCTGCTGCTGTCTGCTAGTCCAAAGGTGCTTTGCCCTGGCAAATCCAAATGTGCCCATGCAATCCTGCTGCTGCCATCTGCTGCTGTATGGGAGCTCATCCCTGGAAAATCCTACCATCCTGGCTCAATGGATGCTGCACACAGGCAAATCCTGCTGCTGCCATCTCTGTTGTTCCATGGGTTCTGTGCCCTGGCAATCCAATGTCTAATGCTGCTGCTGATGCCCCCTCTGCTGTGCCATGGGTTCTGCTACCGGGCAATCCAATGTCTAATGCTGCTGCCACTGCTGCCTCTGCTGTGCCATGGGTACTGTGCCCGGGAAATCCAATGTCTGCTGCTGCTGCCAATGTCACCTCTGCTGTGCCACTGGTTCTGCTACCGGGCACTTCAATGTCTTCTACTGCTGCCAATGCTGCCTCTGCTGTGCCTTGGGTTCTGCTATCAGGCAATCCAATGTCTGCTGTTGCTGCTGCCTCTGCTGTGCCACGGGTACTGTTCCTCAGCAATTCAATGTCTTCTACTTGGTGGCCACATTATTCCCCACCAGGAAAGGTTTGACCAGCTTGCAGAAGAGCTTGCTGAGATCCGGCGATGTCAGAGGGACCCGGGGGCGCTCCGGGACCCCCAAAGCACTCCTAGACCAAACAGCCCAGCCCAGCAGCCTACCAGCCTCAAACTCTTCCTCCCCAAAGACGCCCGCGGGCCGGGAAGAGCCGCGTCGCGGGCGGTCACCGCCGGCAGAACGCCGACATCCAGGAAGTCCCCCGATACTCCCTCAAGCACCGGAGGGGAGGCCTGGGCCTGCAGCCACGCCCCCGTCAGTGACCAGTTGGGCGGGGCCGGCGTCGGCCCCGCAGGGAACAGCCCCACATGCAGCGTTGCCAGCAGGAGCCCAGGAGCGGCAAGTAGACACGCCCCCTGCAGTCAATTTCATGGTGGGGATTCCCCCACCCCCGCAGCGCCGCTCGGAGCGGCTGCGGGCGCGCACAGGGGCGGGGCTCAAGGGATAAAAGCCAGCGCCGCCTGGGAAACGGCGCTGGTGATTGTAGAAACCGGCCCCTTGTCTGAGTTCCCTGTGAGCAAGCAAGTGAGCGTCTTCTTGAGTGTGATCCCCTGTCTGTGCCCAAGTGAACGTGTTCCTCTCTCCGTGACCCCTGTGGAAGTGTGAGTGTCAGCAGCCTGAGTGTGAGCAAGAAAGCCCTTCCTGACCCTTGTGTGGTGCCCTTGACTTCAGTGGTGAGTGTCCTGTGTCTGTCCTTCCCTTCCCCCTTCCGGGGCCCCGCACTCCCTGGGGGGGAACCCCTCACCCCGTGGTCCTTTCGTACCGGGTTGTTTGTATTGAAGAGTGTGGGGCAGCCTTGGAATCTTGGTCAGCAGCGCCTGATGATGATAAGGGCTCGTTCTCTTTAATTAGAGGTAAAGCCCACACACTATCCTGACGGGCCTTATATTCCCCGATAGATCCCGTGCTGACCTCGATACCCCAGGGCAGTGTGTGTGCGCGTGCGTGGACCCCGTTGCCCCTACCCCCGGTAACAAATCACCAGCCCCAAGTCGGCCGTTATACGGCTTTTAGGGAGATGGATATCGCCAAAGAGATTTCCCAATTGACCCATGCTGTACAATCCCTAGCTATGGACGTGAAGGACCTTCAGGCCCAACAGGGAGGCATGGCCGCGGCAGTAACCCAGCTGCAAGGGGCTGCCGCAGGGCCAGGAGGCGGAGCCGTGGCGCCTCCGCCTCCACCACCCCCCGTAGTCGCTGCAGCTCCACTATTACCCCGCGAACCAAAAGGGCCCAAGGTGGAGAAATTTCAAGGGGATAGACAGACCTTTCAAGGATTTATGGCCTTGTGCCGGCTGACCTTTAAGGTACAGCCTGCCACATATGCCACTGACGAACGAAAGGTGGCTTTTATTATTGGAAACTTAGGGGGCCCTGCCTTAGAGTGGGCAACAACGCTGTTGAAAGGGAATAGCCCCTTGTTAGACAATTTTTCGGACTTCGTTAAAGAACTGACCTTTTTGTTTGACCACCCCCATCGAACACAGGACGCCGAGACCTTGATTATGTCCTTGCGACAGGCCAAAGGGGGTGTATTGGAATACCTGACGCAGTTCCAGCAACTGGCGCTGGAACTCCAATGGCCTAATGGGGTACTGAGGGTGATGTTTAAGAGGGGTTTGGGGGAAGAAATTAAGGATCAGCTGGCCCTAGTAGAAACCCCGCAGACGTGGGAAGCGCTTGCCAGCCTCGCCCTACAGATCGAGGCGCGGCTGTTGGAACGAAAGCGGGAGAAACGACAGGAGGTACGTCCTGGATGGGGTCGACCTCTCGTGCCCCCTGGAACCCCGAAGCTCCCTGAACCAGAGCCCATGCAGCTCGGGGCGTCCCGGGGGCCCCTGTCTAAGGAGGAGCGGGAGCGGCGTCGGACCTCGCGCTCCTGCTTCTACTGCGGAGAGACTTCCCACTTTATCGGGGAGTGCCCAGCCCTGCCCCCCTACCGTCGGGGAGCGGGAAATGGGCGCGATCGGGGCGGACTGGGGTCGCCTCGGTCGTAAAAGTCCTCAAAACCCCAACCCCCTCTCGGCACTCGAAACCCCATTTTCAGGTTCCAGTCACCCTCACCCTCACCCCGCGGGTGTCCATTGTGGTGTGGGCCCTCGTGGATTCCGGGGCATCTGGCAACTTTATCCATAGTCCATTAGTGGCCCGATGGGCCATTCCGACTCAGACTAAGGTTCCACCCGAGGCGGTTCACTCCATTGACGGGTCCCCCTTGGTCTCTGGGCCGATAACGCTGCATACGCACCCCCTAGGGTGCGCAATTGGGAACCACTACGAGCAACTTTCATTCGACGTGGTGTGTACCCCGCTCTTTCAGTTGGTCCTGGGGGCGCCCTGGCTGCGGCTTCATGATCCCCACATCAGGTGGTCCATGAGGTGTATACGTTTCCCGTCCCCACAGTGCACGGCCGGCTGCGTACTCCCGCCACCCCACGTTACTGTGGGAGCTGCTACAGCAACCGAGCTCCTACCGCGGGAAGAGGGTATCCCTTCAGAATATCAGGACTATGTCGACGTTTTCAGCAAGGCGCAGGCCACAGAACTCCCTCCGCACCGGCCGTACGACTGCCCGATTGACCTCCTTCCGGGGACGGAACCCCCCTTCGGGCGCATCTATGCCCTGGCTGCTCCTGAACTTCGGGCGCTCCGCGCCTACCTCGACGAAAACCTTCGCCAGGGCTTTATTCGTCATTCCAGTTCCCCTGCGGGGGCCCCTATTTTCTTTGTCGCCAAAAAAGACGGAGGCCTGCGGCCATGCGTCGATTATCGTGGACTAAACCAAATCACGACCAAAAATCGGTACCCTCTTCCGTTGATCCCCGAATTACTAAACCGCCTCCAAGGGGCCCGATTCTTCACAAAATTGGATCTCCGCGGAGCATACAACCTGGTCCGGATGCGGTCCGGAGACGAATGGAAGACCGCCTTCCGGACCCGGTATGGATTGTTCGAATATCGGGTGATGCCTTTCGGTTTGGCCAATGCTCCGGCCGCCTTCCAGCATTTTATTAATGATGTGTTCCATGATATTTTAGACATCTACGTCATCGCATATCTTGATGATATTCTCATTTATTCCCGAACCCGAGAAGAGCATGTGGGACATGTCCGGGAAGTGCTCCAACGGTTGCGCCGGCATAAGCTGTACTGTAAACAAGAAAAGTGCTCGTTTCATTTAACCACCGTCAGCTTCTTGGGGTTCGTCATCAGCCCTTCGGGGGTAATGATGGAAACCTCCAAGGTAGAGGCTCTTCGAGATTGGCCTCCTCCCACGGCAGTAAAGCCACTCCAACGCTTTCTGGGAAGCGCTAATTATTACCGGCAGTATATCCCCCACTACGCCGAAATTACCGCTGCTCTCACTCAATTGCTCAAGAAGAATCAACCGTATCTGTGGGGGGTAGAACAGCAACGGAGTTTCGAATTCTTGAAGCAAGCATTCACGACCGCCCCCATCCTCCAACATCCAGATTTCGAAAAGCCCTTCCACGTGGAAGCAGATGCCTCGGGAAGGGCGATTGGGGCGGTTCTTCTCCAACCTACGCAGAATCCCGATACGCTCCTCCCCTGCGCGTATTACTCCCGGCAACTAACGCCGGCCGAGAGGAATTATTCCATCCTCGATAGAGAACTTCTCGCCATCAAGGCGGCGTTTGCCACGTGGCGCCATTATCTGGAAGGGGCACGGTATCCGATCCTGGTTCAGACCGATCACAAGAACTTGACGTTCCTCCAAAGCGCCCACATCACCAATGCCCGGCACGCGCGCTGGGCACTGTTTTTCGCCCGGTTTAACTTCCGGATACGATACCGACCCGGGAAACTACAAGTCTTGGCAGATGCCTTGTCCCGCTATGTGGAGGAACAACCCAATAACCCCGCCTCTCCAGAACCCATCCTCGAACCTAAAACTTTCGGAGCCACGTACCTTTCCGCCGAAGCCCTCCGAAAGGCTACTCAACAAGAACTCGTGCCTACAACCGAGGAATCCTCTGATGGGTTTCAACGCCACCAGGGACGTATCGTGGTACCTCCATCATGTAGAGCCCAAGTCCTCTGGGCCCACCATGAAGCCCCTACCGCGGGGCACCCTGGAATCGAACGCACCCGGCAGATGATTCTTCGTTCCTTCTGGTGGCCGACCCTCCACCATGATGTACAACAACATGTGACCGGGTGCGCTACATGTGCACGGACAAAAGTCCCACGTTGCGCCCCGGCAGGACTCCTGCAAATCCTCCCGCTACCCTTGGGGCCCTGGCAGCGGATTGGGCTTGACTTCGTGGTAGATCTCCCTCCTTCACGACAACACACCACTGTTCTGGTGGTTGTCGATCATTTTTCAAAACTTGCCCACTTTATCGCCTGCAAAGGGCTACCCTCGGCCAAACGTACTGCGCTATTATGCATTCGTCACGTATTCAAGCTTCATGGGTGGCCACGAGAAATATTCAGCGACCGAGGAACCCAATTTACAGCACGATTCTGGAGGGCCTTATTTCAATCCCTCCAGGTGGCTTTAAGGCCCACCACTGCCTACCACCCGCAAGCTAACGGCCAGGTGGAGCGCGTAAACCAGAACCTGGAGCAATACCTTCGCTGTTACACCAACTATCTCCAGGATGATTGGTATACGTGGCTCCCCCTGGCCGAATTCGCATATAACAATGCCCCCAATGCATCCCTTGGCACGTCCCCCCTTTTTGTGACGTATGGATTTCACCCCCACTTGGGCACCCTCGATACCCCCAATATGGAGGTACCGGCGGCGGGGGCCCTAGTACAACAAATCCACAAGGCCCAAACTCTTGCCCGACGCACGCTCCAAGAAGCCCGTCAGCAATACAAGACGCAAGGGGACAAGCACCGACGGGAAGGACCCTCCTTCTGCCCAGGCGATCTAGTCTGGATAGATCGACGCCACTACCCGTCGGCACGGCCATCTGCAAAATTGGACGTCCGCTACATAGGCCCTTTCCCTATCACCCACCAGGTAAACAAAGTTACATACAGGGTGCAGCTTCCCCCACAGGTACGGTTGCACCCCACGTTCCATGTATCGATGCTAAAGAAAGCTGACCCGCGCCAACTCCGGACAGAAGGCACCCCGCCCGGTCCAACGGAATGGTCGGTCGCCGGTCCGGAATATGAAGTCCGGGCGATCCTTGATGCCAAGTTGCGGCGAGGCCGCCTTCATTACCTTGTGGACTGGGTGGGTTACGGCCCGGAGGACCGTTCCTGGGAGCCCGCGGCCAACGTGTCCGCCCCTCGATTACTACGGGCTTTTCATCTTCGACACCCTTTGAAGCCGGGACCCCCCCGGTTTGGACTCCGGCGACCTCGAGGGGGGGGTACTGTCAGAGGGACCCGGGGGCGCTCCGGGACCCCCAAAGCACTCCTAGACCAAACAGCCCAGCCCAGCAGCCTACCAGCCTCAAACTCTTCCTCCCCAAAGACGCCCGCGGGCCGGGAAGAGCCGCGTCGCGGGCGGTCACCGCCGGCAGAACGCCGACATCCAGGAAGTCCCCCGATACTCCCTCAAGCACCGGAGGGGAGGCCTGGGCCTGCAGCCACGCCCCCGTCAGTGACCAGTTGGGCGGGGCCGGCGTCGGCCCCGCAGGGAACAGCCCCACATGCAGCGTTGCCAGCAGGAGCCCAGGAGCGGCAAGTAGACACGCCCCCTGCAGTCAATTTCATGGTGGGGATTCCCCCACCCCCGCAGCGCCGCTCGGAGCGGCTGCGGGCGCGCACAGGGGCGGGGCTCAAGGGATAAAAGCCAGCGCCGCCTGGGAAACGGCGCTGGTGATTGTAGAAACCGGCCCCTTGTCTGAGTTCCCTGTGAGCAAGCAAGTGAGCGTCTTCTTGAGTGTGATCCCCTGTCTGTGCCCAAGTGAACGTGTTCCTCTCTCCGTGACCCCTGTGGAAGTGTGAGTGTCAGCAGCCTGAGTGTGAGCAAGAAAGCCCTTCCTGACCCTTGTGTGGTGCCCTTGACTTCAGTGGTGAGTGTCCTGTGTCTGTCCTTCCCTTCCCCCTTCCGGGGCCCCGCACTCCCTGGGGGGGAACCCCTCACCCCGTGGTCCTTTCGTACCGGGTTGTTTGTATTGAAGAGTGTGGGGCAGCCTTGGAATCTTGGTCAGCAGCGCCTGATGATGATAAGGGCTCGTTCTCTTTAATTAGAGGTAAAGCCCACACACTATCCTGACGGGCCTTATATTCCCCGATAGATCCCGTGCTGACCTCGATACCCCAGGGCAGTGTGTGTGCGCGTGCGTGGACCCCGTTGCCCCTACCCCCGGTAACAGGCGAGTAGGATGCAAGCCTGAAATGCCCCGCCAAGTAGGGGTGCCAGACACCAAGCCCTGGCCGGGTCTCTGCTACTGCTCCACTGATACCTGGCAGCCTGCAACGCCCAGCCAAGTAGGGGTGCCAGCCATCAAGCCCCAAGCCTTCCTGGCCTCTGCTGCTGCTGCCGCCGCTATGTCTCAAACAGACAGCCATGCCACCACAGGCACCCCCAGGGGCTAAGCGCCAATCCTGCCTTCCCAGGCAACCCGGGGTGCCAACTCCCAAGTGTTCCCAGTCTCTACTGCTGCTTCTGTGTCTCAGACGGTCTCTCATGTCCACACGGGCACTCCTGGAGCAACCCAAGCTGAATTTGCTGAATGTTTGGGGGTTCTGAACTCTGCAGGGTTCAGACCCATGAACCCGAACTAAGTTTTCAGGCCAAACGGCTGAATATCTGAACCCCGTTCTGTTCACACATCCCTAAGAGGGGTCCCTCCTCAAGGTGCCAAATGCCAACCAAGCAACAGGCAGCAATGTGGCACCCAATTATTATTTTTTTAAAAGATTACATGACATGGTTAAAGGGTAACATAACCCCCACCCCTATGGACAGGACAGGCACCTCCCCCCACCAATTACTTAAGAGATACAGCAGTACTATTGCATGCAGCGCAGCCAAATCCACCAGAGAATGGACAAAATAGCTGCAGTTCAGACACTTATTTTGCCCTGCAAGCCAATTCAAAAGCTGATCATCTGACTTGGATAGCCAATCAAAACTTGCCATCTGGCTTACCATTGCTCAGTTTCCCCCACCCATAACCCCTCCCATAACCATCCCAACCAAATATGGCACTAAGTTTCATTTCCAGACGAAACTCAACTGTCCACCAGCCCTCCACATGCGCCGAGGTTTCCAAAGTTTTCCAAATAATGGCCTTTGTCCTCGGAACTCTGGAATTTGGCCTTTCCGAACTGAATACCTTAATATTCGGCAAATTACAAAGTTTTCCGAAGACTTTGTTTCAGCCCTAATATAGTCCAATGTAAATGAACTTTAAGTAGCTTATATCGTAAATCATGGACTTCTCTATCTGAATAGCCCCCTTTTGTCTGCATTGCAGTCCTACCCTAGTTAGTACTCTGAGCCTCTTTCCACTGAAATGCAGCACAGCCCACAACAGCTGTTCATTTCATTATGTGTGGCTCTAATAGAATTTACAAACAATACATTTTAATTAGATGATATAATTATGAGTAACCTGGATTTTCCAAATCACATTTAGCTAAATTTCCTGTTAGACAGGCAGAGACAATTGAACACGAAAACAAACTTTCAGTCCTGAAAAGAAAAACTAAATTAAGAAGTCCATGATTCTGGCTCAACTATTCCTGATAATATTAGTCCATAGACTTTTATAATACAAATATTTATAACACAAAATCAACAGTGCACCATGAAACAAATATCTACTAAAGTCTTTTCCATTATTTTTAATCTAGAAAAAAGCACAGAAGTCTGTTAGAGAGACATTAAAGCTACACAACTATTTTCAAATAGAAGATAAGTATATGGCTTCTTACCTTCTTTATAAAAAACATTGAAAACTCCAGGTGAAAAGTGTGAGGATCCAGGACTCAAATCAGCAGCCCCAAGGCAGTGGCATTCTCTGCAGCACCTCTACAGGACTCATGCTTTAGCATATCTATCTATCTATCTATCTATCTATCTATCTATCTATCTATCTATCTATCAGGCACGTCTCCCCCTGCAGGAAATTTGGGGCAGTGCCCCCCAAAGCACTGTGGGGGCCACCGCCGCGGCAAAACTGTTTTTTTTAAAAAAAAAAAAAAACCGCGTTGCCACTTATGACAGCTACAGCAGCCTCTGAGCTGCTGCAGGGCTGATGTAGCTGTCACTGAACTTGTTCTCCCTTCAGGGACCCACCCACTCCGCTGGGAGAAGGAGTGGGTCCCTGAAGGGACAAAAAGGCTCAGGTTCTCAGCTGCCCAAAGCATTTTCCTATGAAAAATGTGATTTGGGCGGCTGAACTCCTCCATCCACAGCACGCATGGGACGTGCTGTGGAGGGAGGGGCAAAGTCTTTCCATTGCGCTCAATGGGTGCAATAGAAGATCTCACCAGGGCGGTCACGCTGACTGCCCTGGTGAGATAGCTTGACTCGGGGGACTGAGGAAGGGAGGAAGCGCGCATGTGTGCTTCCTCCCTGCCTCAGTCAGTCCCCTGAGAGTCTCAGTGCGCCCGCGCGCTAGTTCCCGCTCCTGCTGCCTCCCAAAGGAGCAGCCAGAAACTGAGAAGAGCAGCCTGCAGGTAAGCACTGACTGATCCCTCCCTCCCCCTCCTGCATCCACCCCCCCAGGCGCTGAGCCTTTTTCTCCCCCACCCCGCACCCACCCCTAGGCTGT
>QEPC01014636.1:729393-739401 GCA_003113815.1 Sphenodon punctatus
TCCATTGCCATCCTCCTCCTATTTCACCCATCCAACCTATTTACCTCCATATTATCATTTATTTAGATTATATTAGATAAATGTAGGTGTTATTACCCCTCCCTGTGTTCCCTGTATTCAATCTTCCTCCCTCCCTCCATTTAATCCTTTCCCTCTCCCATATATTCCATCCCAGATTCCCTTCCCTTCCCCTGTTTTTTCATTTAGAGTAGGATTATTAGATTGATTTAAGTTTCATTTCAGTTTTTTACCCCTCCTTGGGTTGTTTGTGATCCCTCCCCCCCATCCCAGATAGATAGATAGATAGATAGAAAGTAGAGAGTTGTAGGAGTTAGCTTAGTGATAGAGATAGCATTAGTGATTTAGTTTTAGTGTTTGTAGGAGTAGGCCTGTGTACTTATTAGATAATCCATTTAATTAATAGCATTTAGAATAGTTAATAGCAATTAGATTTAATGTAGATAGATAGATATAATATTAGATTAAAAATTTAAATGAAAAAAAAAACATATAAAAACCAAAAAACTATATAAAACCAAATAAAAAAACAAAAAAACCATATAAAAATGCTAAAAAAAAACACCATATAAAAACATTTCCCGAATGGCTGAACCAGAACCAAATGGCTGAACCAAACGGCCAAACCAGAACCTGGCGAATGAACTGAACAGCTGAACCCGAACAGCCGAACCGAATGTAGCCGAACTGAACGGCCGAACCCGAACCGCGATCTGTTCACCCATCCATATTTGTTTCACTCCCATATTGCTTGCATCTCTCCACTTTGCCTGCAGCAGCCCCCAGCCTTAAGTAGATATAGTGCTGTGTGCTGGTAGAGAAGGGATGGTGAAAGACGAGATGGAGTCACCACCTGTTGCTGGGTTGTGGAGGTCGGAGGCAAGCATCATCTGCAGAAATCAGCTGTATCAGCTGCAGAACCTTGGTCCTGGTGGAGGGTGGGGGTGATGGCTGCTCCCTGTACCTGAACTCAGTCTTTCAGTGCTTGGGGGCAGAAACTGGATCCAGGGGCCAGATCCAGAAAATGGAAAGGGGCCAAGAACTAGCCATGAACCTCACTGAGACAGCTGTTAGACTAGCGCTGGACATACCAGCTTGAAGAACACGCTTCTTGAAAAGCCTTGCGGGGTGCGTTTAGAAGCACCAGAAGTAGCCGGCCACCAGAGGAATCATGGCTTGCACAGGGTGATTTCAGATGTGACGTGGTGAGATTCACCACAGTGAATCCCATCCCAGTGTCAATTGAGTAACTGTGGTCCATGGTGATCTGCGTGGCCCCAATAGATGTGACAGGGGCGGCACCACCATCCGGGGTGACCTGGAGAGACAAGGCCCGGGGAACCTAACAGAAGTGACGCGGTGGCGAGACCCGCAGTGAGAGCCCCACAATGCAACAGGGTCACGCATATGCAAACATGGCCACCAGAGGGCAAACAAAGCCAAAGACAGAGGAGGGCCCCGCCCAGTGAAGGGAAACATGAAGGGAGGGGACAGAGGGTGAAGCAGCACAAGTCACTTCCAAATAGCGACCGCACAGAAGGCACATGCACCTCAAAAACAGAGGCGTGCACACACACACAAGGCTGCACATCCACAATACAAAGGGGAGCGGAGCAAGGGGGGGCGGAGGGAGGCACACACCCGAGGCACATAGGAAAACCACCGACTGCCAGGGCACATGGGAGGAGGGGGGGCACGGACTGATCAGCACCAGGGGGAGAGGGGGCTGGTGTACAAGAGTAAGTGGAAGGGGAACCCAGGTAGCCACAACAGCAAGGAGGCAGCACAGGCACAGTGAAGCATAGCAGGTATTTATTGTGTGCACAAGCCGCAATGGGCCAGAAATAAAGCACACAGTGCGGGAGTGAGAGGATAAACAAGCAGGGACACCGTAAGGAGGGCATGGACCCTAAGCGGAGGGGTGCCACCAGGCTAGGAAGCATCACCATCCCCCCAGACCTTGGCAACCAGGTCCAGGTGCAGACATACTGGGCACAAGGGTGGGGGAGGCAGGCCTCAGAGACATGGGGCCCCAGCGACAAGTCCACAGGATGCCACTCAAAGGGTCCCGGAGCAGAGAATGCATAGCCAACGTGATAGGCATGCAGAGCCGGGTCACAGGGGGTCCAGCAGTCCACAAGGTGAAATAAGGCGGTGGCCAGAACATACAGGCCCCATGCAGCAGGAAAGCGCAGAGCAGGCACACGGCAGCCAGAAGTGGCCAGCGCTCCCTAGGCACTGCTGCCAGGGCTATCATCGGATGCTGGTGGCTGTAAAGTCAGCAGGTGCACATAGCGGGGCCATTGCCACAGAGCCCAGAAGAAGCCCCGGGTGGCCATGTGGAAGCAGCTCAGGTAGAAGGACTCAAAGGGATCAGCACAGCTCATTCTGAGTTGCACATCAGAGTGGCTGCAAACCTCTGACAGCTCCAGCCCACAGGGGGGAGGCATGCCATAATCAGCAGCTGGATGCCAGGGCAGGTGGGACAGCTCCAGCAGATGGTAGTAGGCAGCCCTGCGGGAGCGTGGGTACCCACGCGCACCCTGCATGCTGATGAAGTAGGACGCGGACACGGCCAGGCCACCCTCATCTAGGCAGGTTGCATACCCTGGGAAGGCACACATGCTCAGGGTGGAGGCTGTCTCAGCGGGACTTCACGCTGCAAGGCCCCCCAGAGTGGATGGTAGGTGTTCCTAAGGAAAGGGGATGAGCCCCAGCTCCCCACAATGCACACGACATTCATCACCAGTTGCAACATAGCCGAAGCGAAGCATTTCAAAACTCAGACAACGATAGGCATCCAACTGGGTGACCAAGGAGTGAAGGCAGCGCTGAACGATGGGCGAACGCCACAGATCGCAAAGGGCTATGCTCTCACGGGCGGTCCAGTCCCTGACAGAGCCCCCGGAGCCGCCGAGCAGGACCCCTGGCTGCGATGCTGCTGCCATGGATCAGATCACGGAGGGTCTGAGCCGCATCAGCCGTAGGGGCAACATGGGATGCGGGGCAGGGGGCTGCACAGGGAGACGGGGGCCACCAAGGCCGACCGATAACGGCAGCCAGGGAACAATGGGCCCTCTTTGTAGTGAGGCGAAGGGAGTGGACAGTGCACAGCCACCGGCATCCAAGGCCGGACAGCCCCATGCATACACACATGCCAGATGAGATAGGAACGCCATCAAGGGCACGCATATGGAGAGCCACCGAATCAGGAACATACACCGCCTTCCCAGGTGATGCCGAACCCCCATGACTACTGCTTTGCGATGCTACTCAGGTCAGCGCTGGCACGGCACTCTAAGCACCTGTCCTGTCCCTGTTGCCCTTGTCTCCATGAACCCTCGTCCCATCAACCAAACAGTGCACGCAGTCATACAGCTGATGCTGTGGCACCTTGCCTGCATTGAATTAATCAACTGACACGAAACAGTTGTGTTCAGTATTTATTATAGTGCTCCCGCATAACCACATACATATTTATTTATTTATTTATTTATTTGATTTATGCAAACAGCTCTGGGTGGCATACATATCCTGAACATCTGTGTGACCGTGTACCCAACAGCCCCAACCCCCTGGTACTCCTCCCTCACCCCCTCACCCCTTACCACCCACACACACCCCAACTCCCCAACCCATGTACCCCTCCCTCACCCCTCGCCCCCTCCCACCCCCCACCCCTACCGAACACACAACCCCACAGCAACTCACCACCCACCTCCCTCCCACCCCCCTGTGGAGTGGGTTGTCCCCTATGTTTACTGTCCCCTAAGCTTCCCTGCCCCTGGCCCATCCCCATACCCTAGAGCCCCTTGGCCTGCCCCTCCCCCTGCCTACAGAGCTTGCTGTGGCAACCGATTCCCCCTCATCTGAGGTGGAGGAGGAGGTGCTTCCAGGTGCCTGGGCCGGTGTTCCAGCACCTGCTGCCGGTACACTGCCCCTGGAACCCCCATGTCCTCCCTGCCCCCCCCCAGTGTTGGCGGTAGCTGTCTTTGGCCCAGGCTGTCTGTGTGCTGGCGGCCATGCTGTGAGGGAATGGGTCCCTGGATTTGCGGTCCCAGATACTGTGGTGGAGGCAAGTGGTGCGACAGGTGGGGGAGGGGGGGCAGATGTCTGGGCATTGGTATGGCCCCCAGTGGGGCTGCATCCATTACGAAGACACTCAAGGCCCCAGCTTGCAGGAGGAGGGACATGCCCTGCTACAGCGAGTGGTCGAGCTTCCTTGACAGCTCCTTGGACCGGCAGTCCTGCCTGTCCGAGTGGATCTGGAGTGCCTCCAGCTGTCTACTCATGTCACGGCACAGCAGCCACCTGTCCTTTCTCATTTCCGCCACCAGTGCCCTGTCCCTCCACTCCACCTGTTGGAGTGCCCTAGTTGTCCCCTCCTCCAACTGGTTCACAGCTGCCAGCATCTCCTCCATCTGCCTGGTGCAGATATTGACAAGCTCCTGCGCGAGATCCTTCCTACGCCTACGTGCCCGGTGCTCCTGCATTCGTTGGGGTGGTGGTACAGGCAGCCCCCAGCCTCTGGCCTCCCATGCTTGTTGTGGCTCTGTGGAGAGAGGTAGGAATCAGTCACAATGGCGCGGAGCAGTCATGCCCTGCCCCCCTCCTGTCTAGGTGTTCTG
Source organism: Sphenodon punctatus (assembly GCA_003113815.1). Classification (NCBI taxonomy): domain Eukaryota; kingdom Metazoa; phylum Chordata; class Lepidosauria; order Sphenodontia; family Sphenodontidae; genus Sphenodon; species Sphenodon punctatus. The sequence goes on from QEPC01014636.1 coordinate 734,040, forward strand.
AGTAATAGCTATGCACTGCCCTTACCTGCTCCCTCAGTGTCTGTCCCCTCTGACACCGTCCGGTTTCTGGGGCTGGTGTCCGCCTGGTCTCCCTGTCTGCAGGGCGCGAGGGTCAGGGTTATCATCTCCTCCTCCCCCTCCACCTCATCGGAGTCATCAGGGGCGTGTGTGGGGCCCCCAATGTAGGGCTGGGGGAGTGTCAGGGACATGTGCCAGAGGTGCTGGGAATCTCATCCCTGGTGTAGTTGGCAGGCAGCTGGGCCTGGGTCAGTACCTACGACTGCAAGGGGGGGGTCATCCTGGGCGGGTCGCTCCTCCCGGGTGCTCCCTCCTACTGGGTGCTGGACAATTATGGAGCCCTTTCGGTGGAGCACCTGGCTTAATGAATCCATGAAGGGGGAGGCCTGTGCTGCCCGCCCAGAGTGCCGGTTGCTGTCCATTATGTCCTTGAAGCCCATCTTGAGCTCCTTGATTTTTGTCCAGCACTGTGTGAGCGTGCGGTCGTATCCGGCCTCCCCCATCTTGGTTGCTATCTGTGCGAACACCTGCTCATTTCTGGCATTGACAGCCAGCTCTGCCTGCATTTCAGGTGTCACCCAGATAGCTATAAGGTCATGGGTCTCCTGGAGCCCCTACTGACCCCCCCCGGTGGTATCGGCGCTGGGGTGCTGGCCCCTCCACTATCTCGTCCTCCTCCTCCTCCTGAGTACCCACCTCCACCTGCCCCTGCCTCCTTCCAGCCTCTGGTTCTTCTTGGGTGCATGCCCTCTTGCTGGTCTGTTTGGGGGTACAGAGGGGGCTGCTGGTTATGCTCCTGTTGGCTGTTTTCCCTCCCTCCCTTATCTGCCCCTCCTGACCCCTTCTCTGACCCACACGCCCCCAGCTGCGCCCCTTACCCTCTTCCGGGGAGGCCCCGTGAGCTGCTGGGTTTCCCCTGCTGGTCCGGGTTTCCCCTCCTGCTGTTTCAGCTGCTGCTGCTGTTGCGCCTCCTCCTCCTTGCCCTCTCTCTCCATCCTCCGCTCCATGTCCTCCTCCCTCCTCTCCAACTACTACACCGCCACATTCCCCTGCTGCTTCCTGCCCTTTAAATCTCCCTCCATGTGCCGCTTGTTGTTGGTTGCCTAACAGCGACGCTGCATGCCCTCACCATGGCCCGTGTTCATTTCCGGTCACCGCAGCTGGGGGTTTCCGTTCAGAAGTTACTTTTCATTCACCCCTGCCGTGGTGAACATTCACCACACTTCTGGACCTCCTCTTGTCCCAATCTCTTAGAATCACCCCGGCCCGCATTTGACTGTGGTGAACATCTGGATGCGAGTGAACACACGTGCACGGCTCTTTCACCACTGCCCATGTTTGAATGAGGTTGACTGTGGTGAATGTCAAAAACGTAACGTCTGAAATCACCCACAGTCTCTTTGAAGTCATATTTGGAAAGACTAGATATTGAGGCTTTCCAAATAGGGTATCAAAGAGACCACACAAGCTGCAACTCCTATGGAGGCCGGTGCAGCTTTTCAGGGACCGTGTTCTTCAAGCTGGTAAGTCCAGCTGCTCATCTAAAAGCAGTCTGAAAGAGTGAACTCAGGATAAGGGAGACATGATGAGGGCCTGCCCTATGGATAGGGGATAGAGCCAGGCCACAGAGCCATGATCTGGACAATACCCTTTCTGAGCTCAAGCACATCCATCACCAGGAGAAGAGGATCAAATCTGGGGCTGGGGAAATCCAAAGAAGAGCAGAGAAGTGGAGGGGACGAGAAAGCAAGGGAAGGGAGAATATGGAGACTCACCCAGTCAAAGCTCTGGTGGCCATTTGCATCAGCTCGACTCAGCTGAATGGGGCTGAAGGAAGATGGGAGGTATATTAGTTCTAGTTCCTCCTGCTGCTCTTATCTGCTGTGATTGGCTGGGGGCACTGGCTCCATTGCCCCTCCAGACAGACTGTTAGCAATAGTTCGGGGACTCCATAGGGGAGTCCCTGATCCCCCTGTGTCCAGTCCTTACCCTGTGTTGAACCGTGGCACTGTGCTGGGGATGAAATTCCTGGAGCCCCACCAGCCACACCTGCTCAGTGCAGTCCAGGGGAGGCTTCTCTTCCCGCTCCTTCTAATGCACCCTGCTGTCTGCTTCACCATTAAAGCAGGCAGATGCGCAGGAGGCAGAAGCAGAGACCAGCCATTTACACATGTGCCTGATCTCGTTATGGTAATGCATGTATGTTTGTGTCCTGAATGTATCACATAAGTCCTCCTTGTGCTGAGTCAGCCATATGCCCGCAAGCCATGGGAAGCTGGGAAGATCTTCCTGTTGTTCTCCGGCACCTGCTCTGTTGCTGCTAGACTTTCTGTCTCCTCCCTGGCTCTGTTCTGGTTTTGCCTGGACCAGCTCTGTAATTTTTTTGACCCAATTGTCCTATTTACATTGTAGACTTTTTCTGCCTTTGCTTCTACGTGCCCTGAAAAATTGTGAAAACCAGTCTTTCTGCCTTCCTGTCTGCTTCATCATGTCAGCCTGTCCATCTTGCCTCCTGGTTCATGTGCTGGTTGGTCTCCAGCCTGTCCTTGATGTCCTGAACTGGATCCTTCATTGACTCCTCGACTGGATTCCCTTGTACCCTAACATTACCTCAGTGTTTTTTTAAAGTGCATAAAAAGGTGATGGTTCAGCACTATGCATATGACACGGGTTAATTGCTTGAATTCCAACCACCCCTCGAGATCACAGATGGAGCAGCATGCTTTGAAAGATATTTTAGAGGCTGCAAGAGTTGTTTGAGAAACCATTTGTTTAGCTTTGTACACATCCACCTTTAAGTTTATAAATGCCTTTACAGTGGAGATCTATAGGATAGCAGGCCTGCCCGTACATATAAGGGCTGGCCATGTCATTTGAAGGGCAACCACATTAAATCTTCTAGATGGATCACATTAAAGGCATGTTAGAAAAATGACAGTTATTGCCACCTTTAGTGTCGATAGCAACCAAAGGAATTAGCTCCATTTGTTGATCTAAAGCTTATTGAAATAATAAAACATCCCAGGCAGTAACCGATATATCAGCAAGGTCTTCAACTAGCTGTTATCACAAGGTCAGTTATTTCTGTCTTACCTGTAGACATACAAGTAGAGCCGAAACCAGGAGTAGATTTTGCATTTGTGGATATTATTCACATATTCGAATAGCCCCCTGAATCTCTGAATGGTATCCACAACCAAAACAGATATTTGCATATTCATTCACTTATTCAGTCATTTTGTTTCAGATACTTTATTTTAACATACTAGGTACTTTGTTTCAGCTATTCCATATGCAAAATACTGAAATAATCAAACCACAATAACTGAACCAAAGTATGTGTTTATATGTACACTGTTCACACCTAGGCAAATGCATAAAGCAGCAACCATCTTTTGCCATGTAGATCAGTTCTCCGAGACCTCTGTACTTTCTTGCCAGGTCATCATCAATCTGCTGATGTCCTCTCTTCAACTGTTCTTTCCTGTGTCTTTTTCAGTCTTCCAACTTTTCTTTTACACTTTGGGCACCAGAGGTTTACCTGTTTTAAAATTCTTGATACTTCCATTTGCTTAACAAAACCCAGCTGTTTAATTCTTTTCTTATAGAGAACACCTTATGCTGCTTTGTGTGATGTCTTTCTTCCTCATTCTGCACATGATCTTGCAACTTAAGATTCCATATTTTTCTCAGGTATTTTAAATTGACCTGATCAGGTCTCCCCTTATATCCTACTTTCAGGCACCAACTTTCTGAGCCATAAACTAAGGTAATATTTGAAGTGTATATCTGGTAAAGCAGTAACAAATATCTGCTTTGTTGGATCCAAATCAAAGTGAATGAATTCATCAGATGTAGTATTCTCTTTAGATATGCATTTCAGCTCTCTATACACATTTCATCTCTATGCATCTGCAAGACCATCTTCTTCCCTATGTTCCATCCCAACCCCAGAGCCGAGAGTGCTCTCCTGCACATACCATCAGTAAGCTATGTCCTTAGTGCTGAAATGGATAACAAATGTATTGTCCACAGTTAATACCTGGTACTGTGGATAGTTTGGCTGTTATCCAGTAACTATCTGTTCACCAGGGAGGTTACATTTTACAAAATTACCAAACCAGGTTAAGGAGGTAGGGAGTAAAAAATGGAGGGGAGGGGATTATGGGCAAATGGCAATTAAATGGTGATTCAGTAAACAGTAATTGTAATTATCTGGGCTTGAACTGGTGCCCTTGGGGCTCTGGGCATGGTGGCTGGCTCTGTAGCACCACCATTTCTCACTGGCCAGGTCCCAGTATTGGCTAGAAGACCTTCTCTGGTGTCAGTCAAGCCACACACCCCGGCCTTGCTCTACACCCCCAGCTTCCTGATTGGCTGCTTGTTAAGGCCATCCAGTAGCCCAGTAGCTTGTTAAGGCCAGGAAACTGTGTAGATCATTAGTCACTTCCTGGTTCCTGTGGTTGTACCTTTACTGATGTTTCCACAAACTTTGGACTGGCTCAGCACCCTCATCCCTGTTGTATCCCTTTGACCAACTGGAGACTGGCTTTTCTAAGTTTCCTTCCTTGAACTTGGTCCTTCGGTCCCCACCGGTGAGTCTGGCTGCTTGGGTACTGGGGCCTGGCATCAGTCACAATGGGGGCTCAGCATCCATCTGATGTGACCCCTATGTGATGGCCTGGGGAACCCCCTATGTGACATCCAGGGAAGCCCTGGCACCAGTTCTGTTCCAGTCTATCCAGTCCAGTCATCTGCCTCTCTCATCTGTTCATCCAGTCTGTCCGCTTGGTCCCAACTATGCTTCAAGTCCATCCCAGTTCTGTTCCCGTATGTCCTTCTGGTGCAGGTCATCTATCAATTTGTCTCCCATGTCTGTTTGCTTCTGTGGATCGCCTTGTGGTCTGTGTGCTTATCCTTGTTTTGACCCTGTGGACCCAATCCTGTACTGACTTACCTGCACTCTGATCCTGGACTTGATCAAGCACAACTTACTCAGCACTGAACCTGCCTTCACCTTCTATGTGTCAGCCTGCACTCCTGGCAGTGATTCAGTAAATCATATATTCACCAGATGCTATCCAGGTATCATTCAGTATCTGACTGGACAGCAGATACTGGAGAATACCACATCATCAGAGATGCCAGAGACATTCTACGCAGCCACCATTACGTTATGTCCGAAACCAGGGAAAATTGGCAAGGAATGTGGGGATTTTAGACCCATCTCGTTATTAAACACCGATGCCAAAATATTTACAAAGATTCTCGCTACTAGACTGCAAGGGATTATTAGAACACTCATAGGACCAGATCAGACAGGGTTTATTAATGGCAGAATGGG
>QEPC01014636.1:759219-785555 GCA_003113815.1 Sphenodon punctatus
TTTGACCTTCCAGTGACCTGACAGAAGACCATGTTTTAGCCACCCGAACACAACCGAACACGATTCGAATTGAACGAACTGTTCGGCCATTTCATAGTTCGGTGTTCGGTTCCGTTCGGTGTGTTCGCCATTTTCGTCGTTCGGTGTTCGGTTCCGTTCGGTGTGTTCGCCATTTCGGTGTTCGGTCCGTTTGGTGCATTCGTGTTCGTGTTCATGTTCGGTTGTCCGAACAGGCCGAGTTCGGGCCAAACACCGAACTACCGAACCGCGTTCGCCCATCCCTAGACAGTACAGGCCTGCCCTCCACAAACCACTCTCTCCAGAGGAGTCCCATTGAAGCTCATAGGGACTACTGCTGAGTAGGTGGTTTGTGGAACATGGCCCCATTGGGACTTCAAGGGAACTAAAATGGCAGTAGGAGGAAGGGGAAGTAGGGAAGTGTCACTATATTAATTTGGCCCCTCAAGAGTGATGTCGTTTCCCCCTCACTTCAGACTAGGTTCATTTACTCCACTGGCTGCTGCTCAGCTTCTACATAGCCCAGACTGTGGTGTGGGGTTTGGTGTGTAAGGGAAGAACCAGGGCAGGCAGGTCTAAACCACCCCCCATACACACACACACAAGTCAGGGTTAGTATTTAAAATGCAGGTGGCAGAAGGGGAAGGGTGTCAGACAGTGGCACCTCTCTCTCGGAAGAATCCAGGTGGTGCAACAGTTCCTCTGGGGAAACTCCTTTGAACACTCTCCCCCTCCCTGCTCTGGTTTAACAGAGTTCTGTCTAGTCTAGCACTTTCAACCAGCAGATTCACCCCATAAAGTGAATTTGGAGAGGACAGTGGAGGGGAATTGCTGTACAATTTTCTCCACCACACATCCTGTAAAATGGAAGCCTCTGAGGAGTTCATTAAATGCTAGCAGTGTCTATTGAGTTTGTAATCTGTCTAATTGCCCTTGCATCTCTGCGCCCCAGTGCATCCAGGGGATGCCTTTATGCTGTGGCTGTTGTGAAATTTGGGGGATATGAATTCTGGACTGCGGACCCATGGGAATGAGGCTCAGGGAATTAGACAGGGCAGGGAATGGCCAAACGTTATCCTTCTGCTGGGAATCAAGGGGAGCACGGGGTGCTGGGACAGATCCTAGAGGTGGTGGTAGTGATCCAGCAGAGGCGTCAGGTACAAATGGGACCAATGAGAATTCAAGAAAAGACCAGTACGGAGGATGACCAAGAGAGGAGCACACCTGTGGAAGCACTAAAGTGCTTACCCCTGTACCTCCCCTGTTTTAACCCCCTGCTATTTGGTGCCCTGAACAGCCTTTTCCAATATCCAAACATTGTTGGTTCCCTAGTAGATTTTCTCTTTTTGAAGAGGCTTTGCTTCTCCTCCACTAAAGCAAGGGGGTGGAGGTCAAGGTCTGCTACAGGATTGGGGGGGGGGCAGGACAGCAAGTGGGCAGGACAGCAAGGGACTGGGAGCACAAGCAAACTTTCTAAACCCCAGTTTTATTGAAGCAGCAACAAGCCCTGTGCTGCTCTGCCTGAGAAAGGGGATCTAATCCACAGGTCACAGGACAGCAGAGTGGCCCTGGCCAGGAGAGTAGCAGGGACTCTGTTTCACTGGAGGGCGAGGCATGAGTTCATGCATTCCAAAAATGGTGGAGAGGGGGTAGCCACCACCTGGCTCCGGTGCCTGGGAGCAGGGAGTGGAGGCGGCTGGCAGTCTCCAGTGAAGTGCACGGGCAGAGTGCACAGTACCACAGGAGAGGTTTGTGCCCTCCCACAGCTGGGAAGATGCTGGTGAGGTGGGTGCAACTCCTGGGTACCCCTGTATAATGAGGAAGCCTTCCAGCATGACATCCACTTTAAGCAGCCTGACACCCTTCCCTTCTGTAGTGCACTCAGGACCGTATGCATCCCTTAGACTCTAAGCAACCATACTGTCGCCAGCCAGCAGCTGAGGATTCCCTAGCAGGGGGGCTGACAACACGACATTCTACCCAGACAGTTAAATAGGGAGGCTGTGGCATTCCAGTCATACCATAACATGGGGACTTCAACACCTTCCAGCACCAGCCCGGGACCTCTCATGTGGAGTCCCGCAGGGTTCTATTCTTTCCCCTCTCCTGTTCAACATGTATATGCAGCTGTTGGGCAAGATCATCCGGAGCACTGGAGTTTGGTGCCATCAATATGCTGAGGACACCCAACTCTATCTCTGCATTTCATCGGACCCAGGCCCTGCAGTCTCAGTGCTTACACGATGTCTGGCGGCTGTAGGAGACTGGATGAGCGTGAGTCAACTGAGGCTGAATCCTGACAAGACAGAGGTGATGTTAATGGGGTAGGCGATTAATGTGGCGTCCCCCATCATTGATGGGGTTTGCTCCCGGTTAGTACCTCAGGTCAAGAGTCTGGGAGTGCTCCTTGACTCGCAGCATTGCCTAGATGCCCAGGTTGGGGCTGTGGTGAGGAGTGCTTTTTGCCAATTACATCTAGTGCATCAGCTTCAGCCATATATCTCAGACTCTGATCTGGCCTTTCATCATGCTTTCATTACATCAAGATTGGACTATTGTAATGCGCTTTACATGGGGCTGCTGTAAGGAAACCAGGGGCTGGGGTCCGCAGCTGCCACACCCCGTTAGCGCCGGCCCCCGCAACAGGGCTCCCCATGCCCTCCGCACCCCCCGCCGCAACAAACCTGAGGCTCACAGACCAGCGTCCTCCCAGGGAGCCCCCAGAGACCACGCCTCCCCGCAGAGAGCCGCATCAGCAGCATGCCGAGACTCCAGGGGGCGGGGCCAGGACGCAGGCCACGCCAAACCCAGCCACGCCCCCCCCAGTGCGCTGCTCTGTGCGGCTCCAGCAACGCCCTGGGGGGAACAGGATAAAAGGCTGATGATGGGACAGATACATTGCTGGTGATCGGAGCCTGGTGTGCCCGTGAGACTGGCCCCTCTTGTGCCGTGTGCTATTGTTCTTCATGCCTGAACCTTATCGTGTGTGACTGGACTGCGTGAGAGCCATGTGTGTATGTGGGCATGGGTGAGTGCTTGGGATTACAGAGTGATTCAGGTGAGTGTGTCATCCGGCGTCGTCGGGGGGAGCACGGGTGCCTGGGTGTGTTCCCTGAGCAAGAGTCCTATCCTCCCTTGGGCCTTCCACACTCCCCTTCCCCCAAGTGTCTCACGCCTCCAGCCCTTCCCTTCTCCCAGTGTGGCTGAGAGCAGGTTGCAGCGCTTAAGGCCTGTGATTGCCCCAGTGCCCAATGATGATATAGGCTGGGGACTCACCATCCTGGTAGCCCTATTCCAACCTCAGGGCTTGTTTTTCCACCAGAGCCTTGCTGCCTTCTGTTTCTCGAGCGAGTGGGTGTGTGTGCCCTTGTGTCCCCCCGTTTCCAGGGCTCTGCTTGCCCTATCCCTCCTCCTTAATTCCCCACAGCTGTCCATGGTGACGATTCAGAGACTGCAGCTGGTGCAGAATGAGGCGGCCCACCTCCTTACAGGGATGGGCCGCCGAGAGCACATTACACCGGTGCTCCAGTCTCTGCACTGGCTGCCTATAGTCTTCTGGGCCAGATTCAAGGTGCTGGTTCTTACCCCAAAAGCCCTACACCACTTGGGCCCTACCTATCTGTGGGACCACCTCAGTCCCCATGCCCTTGACCAGCCCCTGTGGTCATCTGGGAGAGCCCTTCTTGAGGTCCCCCGGGTTTTCCAGGGGGCTACTATGGAGAGGGTGTTCTCGGTGGCTTCTCCATGGCTGTGGAATTCCCTCCCGGTAGAGACCCGGGTGGCCCCGGTAGAGGTCCGGGTGGCTTCCTTCTTATCGACTTCAGTGCAAGACCTGGCTGTCCCACCAGGCTTTTGGGAAGGGGGAGGGGTGAGAGTGGGTTGTTTAGGGGGATGGGCTGAGATGTTGTTTATTTATGGGTGGGATTTTAATTATGAGGGAGGTGTTGCTCCCTTTTATTCTCTGTTTTATTGTCTGCAGGGCCCTGTGTGAATTTTATATGTGTTTTTAGTTTTGTAAGCTGCCCAGGGCTGCCTTTGGCAGGAGGGGTGGGTTAACAAGTGTGAAAAATAAAATAAAATAAAATAAAATAAAATAAAATGAAATGAAATGAAATAAAATAAAATAAATAATAAAAAAAACCCTAAAGAACATATTGACAAACCAAACAGAGAAGCGGACACAGGACCAGACAACTCAATTTTCGAACACTTCCCCATACACTGTGACATAATGACCACAACGAAACCCTGCTGAATGAAAATGTTGCCAAGTGGAGGGAAAAGCCCTTTTTCTGTCATGTTTGAACGGCTGCACCGTTCTTGGTTCCCAACTGATTTGCTTCAAACTTGGACAAATCCCCCTATCCCTTACCCAAAGGTCCCTCCAGGCCAAATTACAAACTATTATGAGTCACCATCTCAAATGTATATGAGCTAGAATGTTCAGCGTTTTATAACGCAGCTTGCTCCTTGCCTTAACTATAGAGGTGCTTGTGTACCTTTATAAGGAAGACTGCAAGTAATGCCTTTGGAAAAACCTCAGTCTGCATTTCCTCTTCAGTGCACTAAGTCAATACACATAATATCCAAACCATTTTAAACATCACATCATTCAAAAGTACCCCAAAAGTGGAGACCACACAAGGGCAAAGGACATAATCCAAAGATCTGTAGTACAGAGAGGAACAACAAAAATCAGGAAGAAATAAATTCAAAAATAAATCACTTGGGATAGGGTATGGGGGAATAATTCCATGGGGCTGTATCACAGCAAAAAGAAGCAAACACAGAAATAATAATAATAAATACATTTTCAAAAATCAGTGTGTGTGTGTGGGGGGGGGGGGGGGGGNCTTGTACCACAGCAAAGAGCAGCAAAATCCAGGAAAAAATACATATATAATTATTTTTTTTAAAACTACTCACTCAGGACCAAGGGGGAGACCTGCTTCAAAGGGGCTGTATCACAGCAGAGACCAGAAAAACCCAGAAAATATAAAATGAATATTCTTACCCATAGAAGAAGAATCCAGGTGACTCTCTATTGCTGCTGCTGCAACAGGTTTGGAACTGGCCCAGACTGGATCCAGTACCCAGTGAAGTCTTCTTTTTACTCCCTATTTCTCTCCCCCGCCCTCTTCAGAAAGGGGGAGCAGGAGCTTCTCTGCACTTTGATTGGTTCTAGGGTGTGGTGAATCACTGCCCTAAGCCTACTCTGATTGGTTGGCTTCCTTCATAGGAACCCAGTATGAGCCCCTAAAGCCCCTCCCCCTCCTCCCCTGCTGCAAACTGGGCACATCCTTTATGGGCAGGCAGTTCCAATGCCCGTAATGCACATGCCCAGTTGAGCTCTCTCAGTCCCCTTTATCCTCCCCTCACTGAGAAAGGAGGGGATTCTGAAAGTATCTGCCCTCAGTCACATTTTCCATGCTGACACAATATTGGGAACTGTACTAAGCATGTGCTGAAGTTCCCCAATATGACTGCTGCTTTTGGTACATGCTCAGTAGAGTTCCCAATATGGTGGACACCACGGCATCAGCCATATTGGGTACTGGCAGCCACCATATTGGGAACACTACGGAGCATGTGCCAAAAGCAGCAGCCATATTGGGGAAATTCAGCACCTACTCAGTACAATTCCCAATATGGCAACAGCACAGTAGTGGTGAGAATGAGCTCAGAGTAATGGTATGGGGCAGCAGCAAGGCTTGGGGCTCTTAGGTGGGTCAATGCCCAGTGCCCCTCACCAGCAACAGCTGCCCTGGTCCCAACTCTAGCTCCTGGGTCTAGAGTATGGACTCTGATCTTGTCTGATATGGTGGCTGTAGAATCCAGCTATCACTAAGTCCTTCTCCATAAGCTGGGCCTGTTCCTCTCTTTTCCTCAACCACCGCTCTGGCTTCTGCTGTAGCTTTTATATAGCCTCAGCTAGAACAGTTTTGGCAGACTCACACTCTGTTCTTCCCAGGGCCTGCCAATGATGTAATCCCCCTGGCAACAGCATTGCTAGATAGCGCCACAGCATGACCACTAGCACCTGCTGCAGTTTCTGCAGGTTTGTGCCATCGTACGGTGCCTCTCTTCACTGATGTTTTAGTTCCACTATAAATGAATGTTTCCATCAACCAATAATGCTGAAATATTGTCAGGAAGCCCCAGCCTTTCTGGTGTGGTGGATATGCCAGATCATTTTTCCAAATCAAGCTAAATTTTCAACTTGATCAATTTTTTATAATAGGACAACAATCCATTTGGGACTGAATGAAAATAACCCTATTGATTCTCAATGCTGCCCAACAGTGCATGAGAAATGGGCATTTTGTTTCTCACTGACCCATAAAATTGCAGTAATAATCTTAAGCAACATTTTCTTAGGCTTTTTATCCTCCTCTTCTACTACCCTGTGCTAGGAAGATCCTTCTCATTTCATATTGTCTGTGAGCAGTTTTAGCAATGAACTATCAATTCATTATCCACTTAAAAGTTGCCAGTGCTAACTAAACATAACGTTCACAATGATGAGACAGGAAATCATTATTGCTATGAGAGGCACTTCAGAATACAGTGTAGGAAAAGATCCAGGGGCTTCTTATTACTATGTAGAAAAGACAGAGGAAAGATGGTCTAGGGGGATAGTCCGGGACTCATTAATTCAGATCCCTTCTCTAGAATAAGCTTCCTTGGGCAGGCACCTTGGGCAACTCATGGTAGTCCATCTGCCTGAGTATTTTAGGGGCAGCAAAGAAAATAGTTGACCTAGTCATAGGATCTTAATGACAGGATCCATCAACCACCTCACTGAACAGTGACACTAGCAGTGGGGAGCAGAGTACAAAGATCAAATTTAAGTCTCAAAAATCAGGTCATACAGGCAAGCATTTTGGAAACCATTGTTTTAGGGGATGCTTTCTATATTGTGAATGGCTTTGCTTTTGTATCCTTACCCCTATGGTTGTTTACAGCATTTTCATACAATCATGATGCTGGAAGGATTCCCAGGGGTTATCTAGTTCAAGCTCCTGGCCATTAAGCACGATTCACTTGTGCCTACGTCATCCCTGAGAGATGTCTGTCTAACCTATTTTAAAAACCCCTCCAGTGATGGGGTCTCCACAACATCTCTAGGCAAATTATTCCATTGTCTAACAGTTCTGGAAGTTAGAAAATTCTTCCTAATGTTTAGCCTCCATCTTTTCTCCTTTTATTTCAGCCCATTCCCCGTAGTAGAGGTGTGCACCAGGGGGCCATGTTGTTTTCATTTTTTGTTTTTGTTATATAAATCTGCCCTTTTTGTTTTCATAAATATCAAATTGTCATTTTCATTTTTGCTTTGCTTTTCGTTTTCCATTGGTTTCACCAATGGAAGGCATTATTTGTTTTTCACTATATTTGGCTGGACCTTGGAGTTTTTATACCTCCAATGGAAGGCATTATTTGTACCAAATTCCAAAAAGATTGGATCAAGGAATCCAATGTTAGAAGCAGGTGAATTATTTTATTTTGCAGAATCTTCATATACATTCTTAGGTGTAACTTCTTTGCCTCACATTTAATGTAGATGAAAATTGTCAAGTTTATACCCCTTCTCATATTTACTATCTCTGCCAAACTTCAGAAGGATTGGATGAAGAGTCCTGGTGGTATAAGCAATTAACTTATAAATGTATGTCTGACTGTAACATCTTTGTAGTCCAACCAGTGCACATGAAATGTGGCAGGGATCTATATCACACTTTCACAATCATATATTCCAAATATCATAAATATGTAATAAAGGGTCCCAATTTTATATGCCTGCCCTGCACATCATATGCAGAGAAGGAGCCTATGCCAGGGATTCTCTTACGTTTCACTGTGGTATAAGATCGAATTGTGATGCTAATTGGCCAGCAGAAATGTCAACCAAATATCCTCATTCTATGCTGTGACCATCCCAAAATCTCTCCCTACTTGTTACTGGGAAGTCAGAAGCATTTGTTTAGGAAAGAGCCAATAGAGATTCTCTTATGTCCTCTGTCACAGTGCTGCAGGATGTGATTGTGATGATAATTGGTCAGCCTGAATGTATAAACTATGTCTCCTGATTACTGGGATGTTATCTTCAAAGTCCCAGTTATGTCCCTTCTATGCCTTCCTGAGGGCTGCCCCCTATGCCTGCCTCAAAGTCACTACTGATTGGTCCTGTAAAGCTAGAAGCATGCAGTAATTGGCCAGTGAATTTGTCTGTCAGTATTTTGAGTTGATCCACATCCTCCCTCCTACAACCTCTCTCCCCCTGCCATGCAAGGTGCCTGCCTCTGACTGGCACTGCATGTGCTGCTATTTATCTGGATAATGGTCTTCAAGGGGACAACTTCAATTGCTTATAAAATTAGGTCCCTTTATCAAATTGTCCTGTATTTTGTCAGAGATAACAGGGAATGTATGTGATACATTCTTGCCAAATGTCTTGTAAACCAGATGGAATATAAAAACTGTACAGCTGTAAATGTATTTTCAAGTCAATGTCTTATACCATTAGGACTCTTCATCCAATTATTCTGGAAAGTGGCAGGTTTGTTAGTCTTGTGGAAGGACATAATATTCACAGGTTTCATGCAAGTTGGATGGAAGATAAAGAAGGTGTAGTCATGAATGTGTTTGGAGCTTTTCTTAAAATCACAACATGCAATTGCTTCTACAATTTGTTCCCTTTATCTAGTCATTTCAAAAATTAGTACACTTATTGTCCTTCATTAGAGGTACAATTTCCCCAGATTTCATCCAAAGTGTATAAGAAACAAAAAGGTTATAGCTGGAAATATGTTTTGTAGTTTTTTTCCTTTATTTCAAAAACAAAATGTCATTTTCTTTCTATTTTCATGATTATTATTTGTCATTTTTGTTATTGCAATAATGATAATGAAAATGACAATTTTTGTTATTGGTATTGTAATAAAAAACTCGACATGCACACCCCTACCCTCTAATCCTATCCCCAGTGACCAGAGCAAACAACTGGACACCATTTTGATTAGAGTAGCCTTTTAAATATTTGGAAACTAAATGTGCCCTTTTAAAAACTGTATTTTCCCTAGGCTAGACATTTCTCGTTCCTTTATCTACTTCTCATGGGTCTTTTTCTCCATACGAATCAACTTTGTGCATATTTCTCATTAGGCTTATCACTCTGTACTGTTCAGATTTTTTGACATTTTAGGGGTGTCATTTTTGTAATTACAATAACGATAATGAAAATTGTCATTTTTGTTATTGCAATAACGAAAATGATAACCCCAAATAACAATAATGATAATGAAAACAACAACCGAGAATAACAATAATGATACTGATACCGAAAACAACAATGTCTCTATCGTTATTAGTGCTGTCAGTTGGGTTTTTGAGGGAGAATGTGGAGAGGGAAGAGACATCCTGGAGCCCTAAACAAGGTTGAATTCTTGATCCGTGCCTGTGTTGGGAGGGGCAAGCAGCTCAGCAGTATGGGTAAGTCAAAGAATGGGTCGTATCCTGGAAAATCTGGATGGTATTGTAACCCTAGAACCTCACCTCCCCCCCCCACACACACTGTGCTGGGACCATGCTGGCTTAGCACAGAGTTGACATGCTACCAGCACCGCTGTTCCCACCTGGAAGTCATGAGATCATGACTTCAGGTGTGTGTGAGAAAGTGGCAGCGCCGGGAGCATGTGAAAAATACAGGACAAAAATGTGTAAAGGACAAAAAACCCTTAAAAAAAAAAACAGGACCAATGGCCACCCTAACTCACTCAAAAAAAAAAAAAAAGATTATAGGCAAAGACAATCACTTCTCCGACTAGAATGACCACTTGTTTTGTGTCTCAGGGCACTTTCCCACATTCCAAAATGCACCCGATTTGCCTCTGCAAAAATGTCTGGGAGGCAAATCAGGTGCAGGGTTTGTAACATGGGAATGCTAACCCACTTGCCTTTAGCGACAATCCTGTGGAGGGATTCAGAACTGGTGCAAAGCCTGTAAACCAGACTTTGCATTCCCCACTCAAAAAGGAAATTTTGAAGGACTCAAAAGGGGTGGGGCCTGGTAGGAGCAAGGAGGAACACCTGCATCCCCTTCTACTCTCCCAGAACCCAAGTTGCCCATTAAACTCCTATTGGCTTCACTGAGAGAAGGAACACTCAGTCCTTTCCCATCGTATTAAATATTCTCATTGCCCATTGATAGCTGTCATTTCCTCATGTGTATCCTTTCTCCCCTCACTTTTCATAGTGACTGGCTCATCTCCCTCATTCATGCATTAGTGATGAAATGTTATACTTTCCCATTTTTTATTTCCTCTAGCCCAAGGGTTCCTCAGCTAGTGTGCTAGTGGAACCAAAATGATTAAACAGCCACAGTACTTAACATGCATGTTACACTGCATGAATGTTGCATAAAAGAGTACAAGTAAAATTAATGTTGAACGTGTTGATAATTTGGCTATGAAGAATAATAGACACTATCACACAGTTAATTACCAAAGTACGTCAGTTAAGATGCCGCATTGTATGTTATCTTGTGGAATTAAATGTAGAGTTCCCTTTCTTTTATCCTCTAAGCATTGGTGCTGGATTTTCAAATTTAGCATTCAGATCAAGGGTAGATTTTCTAAACAGCTCATACTCCATGTAAACTTTAATTAGGGAGCAGATTTTAAAAAGAACTTACAATGCAGCAGCACCCTTTATGCCATCTGTGGCCAGATTTACTTTGTTTTAAAGATCTCAACATTAGGGATGTGCGAACACCAGGGGGTTTGGGGTTTGGCCTGTTCAGGGTTCGGCTGAACCCAAAACCATTTGGTTCAGCCTTTTCAGACTGAATGGGTTCAGGGGGACTGAACCCATTCAGGTGGGAGGGCTGGTTTTCCCTTCCCTTCCCCCCTCCAGGCTGTGCAGGTGGAAGGGGTGCTGGGGAGCACCTCCCCCCCACCCTGCCCAGACTCATTTTTTTTTAACCCCCCCACCCAGGGATCACCCTACCTGGTGGTGCTGGGGCTCTGGCACCAGGTCCGACGGCGGCGGTAGGTCCGAGGGTGGGTCTGGCGGTGGTGGTGCTCCAGAGCACTTCAGGCCACTAGTAGGCATTCCGGGTCAAACCAGAAGGCCTACTAGTGGCCTGAAATGCTCTGGAGCACTGCCGGAGCTGCCGGACCCGCCGGACCTGCCACCACTGCCACTGCCGCCACAGCCGCCATTGCTGCTGGACCCAGAGCCTAACCTACCTGGTGGTACTGGGGCTCCGTCCTGGGGTCCGGTGGTGGCAGCGGCAGTGGGTCTGGTGATGGCAGTGCTCTGGAGCACTTCAGGCCACTACTAGGCCTTCCGGTTTGACCTGGAAGGCCTAGTAGCGACCCGAAGTGATGCAGAGCACCGCTGCCGCCGGACCTGCCACCGCTGCCACTGCCACTGCCACTGCCGCTGCTGCCGCTGCTGCCACCACCGGACCCGAGGCCGGAGCCCTTGTACCACCAGGTAGGGTGATCCCTGGGGTGGAGTCGGGGGGGTTAAAAAAAATTATGAGGCTGGGCAGGTTAGGGGGGAGGTGTTCCCGGAGTCCCTTCCATCCGCACAGCCTGGGGAGGGAAAATCAGGTTCCTCCCTGTGCCCTTCCCCCGCCCGAATGGGTTTGGAACCCGAACTTTGTTCAGCCGGTTCGGGCGGGGACCAGTTTGGACTCGGGGTGTTCGCAAACGGGCCAAACACCCCAAGTTCGTGCCGAACCCTGAACTTCCAAACCGCATTGGCACAGCCCTACTCAGCATGCTGGGTAAATGACAGTGGAACTCTCTCTAGGTAAAAATTCATGAGGGGACAGGGAGGAGACAAAGTAGGTAAAAAGTTTCCTTTTATTAAACCAATTTTCAAGGGAAGCCAAAATGGATATGAATAAGCTTGAATAGAAAAAGTATTATGGGCAAGGTCATCCTATTAGGGATGCCCACTCTGTTACCAGGGCTGGATCCAGGCAAATCCAGACAGCATAACTGCACAAGGCCCAATGTTTGCGGGGCCCTCTCAGGGTTCCTCCGAATAACTGAAGTCCATGAATAAACTTAAAGTGAAAACATGAGCGTGAGAAGCACTGACCTTAAATATGGGCCCACAGAGTCTCAAGTGCAGGGAGACCTGGCCTTTAGAGAGCCTGTATTCAGTGGGACTTGCATACGATGGCTCAGAATGGGGCACCTAACATATGAGGCCCACAAATAAACTTGAAATGGCAACAAATGCATAACATACAGTCCTGCAATGAAGGGAACCCTGGACCATGAAGAGGATGGTATGTTTAACTGAACATCAAGACTTAATCATGGTAAAATTTTCTTTTATCTAGTGGGTAAGTCAGTGGTCCGTCAAACATTTTGTGTTAGGCCCACACCACCATTTCCCATGGTCTTTTTCTCACTGTCCTGAAACGGAACCTGGATTAAACCCTTAAAGGATGGTACCAGAAACTAAACTTTATGATGCTATTTAATATCAAGGACAATTGGCTTCATGACTAATTAGAATCATTACTAACCCACTGTCTGTTTGACTATCTTGTTATACAGCTGTTTAACATGTTAATTGAATGCTATGCTAATTAAATTCCACATTGACCTTTTCACACCAAAGAAGGGTCTAGGTAGCTCAAAAGCTTGCTCACAGCCACCAAAAAATTGTTCCAATAGAAAGTAAGAATTCTTAACCATTGTGTCTTCCATCTTTAGGATGAAATTCATCCTACCATGCAGGGCTTGAACAAATGCATGCATTATTTAAGCCCTTAAATAGTGGGATCTCCATCCTGTGCCTTGCATTTAATGAAAACCTGTTCTTGACTTAGGCTTAGACAAAAAGACTGGAAAAGGAAAGGCTTTTAAAGATTGAGGAGTCAATCCAAGGTATGTGTATGCACCAAGGGCACACTGCGTCTGCACCAAATGCAAGATGTGTGCACACCAAGTGCCCAGTATGCATGCATCGTGTATAGTGTACACAACCTGTGCTTGGTGTGCAGATTGGGCCATGAGGCTATTGGTAGGAGAGGGGTGCAGTGCATAGAACACATAGGGTTACTCCCTCCCTCCAGGTTTCCATCCAGAGGGAGCAGGGGAAAGAGTCTGTCATGTCCCTTTCTAATGTAACCCCACCCCTTATAGGTCAACATGAAATCATAATGCTCCATAGGGGCTGGGCCACATCAGAAAGTCCCTATGGCCTGCCTTTGATGATATAGGCCCCCCCACTGTCTGAGCATCTTCTTTGCAGGATAAGGGCCCTTCTTTCTCACTTGGACTACAAAACAGCAGGCTCACAAGTCCATAAGTCAGTATAACACCATTTATTGCCGTTACCAGTGACACAAATACTCAGTCTTTAACGTATAAATCAGCCACCCTTCTCTTCTTCCTGCGTCAGGCCCTTTTCACACCGTTTTCTTGGGCTCCTTAGCTAGGGCTCTACTTTAGCTCTTAGGCTTACTCACTTGTCCCTCTACCTCTGGTACCTCTGTTTCAGGATCCTGGACAACATAATGTGGGAGTTCTCAGCTGAAGCATCTAGCCTCCCTGGCTGACAGACACAGACTGCCTGTTATTTAGGCTGGGTCCTCTTATATACCCCTTGAAAGGGACGGAGCCTAAATGATGGGCAGACTGTCCTTAAGAGACCCACATCGGTCCATCACATTGTCCCCTTTCTGACAGGGCTACCCCCTGCCACTAGGTTTACTGGGGGCACCCTAGTAAGCCCAGAGAAATCAGGGCTTCCCCTGGAGACTGTAGTCTGGTTCAAAACATATAGTCCAGATGAAACCCAGAGAGGTGGAAACTAAATAATGAGCTAGTGACAGAGGAACACAATGCTGTCTTCAGTTCCTTTTAACTACTCTCCAGACTGCAGGTGAGATCTCATCCTGCAAGGTGCTGAGCATTTCCCCCTGGAGTCAGAACCTTGCATAACTCAGCTCTTGTCTGGTATGTAAATCTACTACTAATCCTTCAGCATTTAAAAAATTACATTCAGTACTCAGGGCAGATCATAAAAGTGAAAGCAGCTTGCCATTGGAAATATTAAATATTTGATTCCCAAACATCTTCTGTATTAAATATTGCCACTTAGGCCATCAAGCTGGTGTTTTAAAAGGGAGACAACATTAATCAGCCATGAGGCTGAGAGCAAAAGACTCCAAGAGCTGGCTGCTCATGAATGCAGCGCTAAACCTGCTGATTGGATAGAGGCTGAACTCAGTGGACCTGGAGTCTCTGCAAAAGGGACGAGCTGGGGAACTAAGTGCCACAAGGTACAGGATGTGCTTGCTTTAATTATCATCCTATTGCTTGCCAGGCCCCCTTGCCATTGTTCCTTGGGCAACAGCAAAATACTGGCACCTGTTCAGAGTTCTTTAATACTAAATGTACATGTGGTTGGAGGGGAGATTTAGTATGCAGCCTCCAAGTGTATTTATTTTTAGAGAAAAGGTCTACTGAAAGAAGGAAAGGAAGGAGAGAAAGAAATTAGCCTTTGAAGGACTGAGGTCCTTTTTCTCTCCTATAACTACAAAACCATGACTCAGATTTGGAGGCCTAGAGCTATAGACCAGCCAGGCTCAGTCAAACCAAAAGACAAAGATCACAAATCAACAAGGTCATAAGGAAAGAGACAGATTTTATTGACAGAAAGAGCCTCTGGTAGTTACTGCAGAGTTTTGACACTGAAACTGTAGTCAAATTAGGTGGATTTCAGTTTCACCTGAAATATATTCAAAATCCTGAATCATGAAATAACAGTTGCTGGTTACAGCTAGTTCTGTTGATTATGTTAGACATAACTGCATCCATAACTGGGGTGGGGTGTGGTGGCACAGAAGGTGTTGGGGTGGGGGGCAAGAAGGACCCCAGCTGGAAAAAACCACTTAGCTCCATATTCTCAGATAGGGGTAAACTCCAAAATAATGAAGTGGCAAGGGGAGGGTCTAGGGAAGGTCATGAAACCAACATATATAACACAAGAAACATACATGTATATGAACTGAACACTGCATGTTAATATTTTGTATCCATGCTGGGTGTCTAACTGATCACTGAAAATAGAAAAACATGGCATGACTGAGGTGACATGAAGTATCAATTATATAAGCTAAAATGAACTCATGATAACGTAGAGAATGGGACAGGAAACCCTTTGAACTCCCCATTCCCTTATCTTTACTGATAAGCCAGAGGGCTATCCATTGAGTGTGTTATCCAGAGATTGTAATCATCAACATAGACCCAAAAGTCATAGCAATTTACATTGGATGGCTTCAAAAGGCCAGGACACTTAGTCACATAGAAGCCATCTAGGTAAACTTCTGGTAAGACAACCAAAGTTAATTAATATCTAGAAGCAAGCAGACTGAAAGAGTTAAAATACATGCTTAGGACATGAGAGAGCGAGAGAGAGAGAGAGAGAATCTTCTGAAAAAACATTGGAACTGTAACAGAAGCAAGATGCTGGACCCAGCCTTTCTCTTAAGGCTGAGGGAGAAAAGATTTAAAGACTGAATTGAAGTTGTAAGCATACAGCTGCACAGAGTAAGACTAATTTAGATTCACAGTAAGGTAGACTTGCGTTATCATTTATATTTATTTAAAATATTAATACCCTGCCCCTCCTGCTTCAAATAGCTCAGAGCAGCTTACATATTCAATGTAGACAATATAAAACAATACAAATCTAAAAATCTATTCCACTGAATGCATAAAACAATAAGTCCCCCTCATCATGTCACAGATTGCCTCCATTTCCCCAAATGGAAAAGTACTTAGTAGTCTGGGCCAGACCACATAATCTGACCTGAATATAGGGTTAGTGTTTCCAATTTGTGGGTTACACTGATATTACAGATACTATGTGGGTAAGACACTCCTTATGTATAAGTAATGACAAATTTTAAAGGAGGAATTTGAGACAAAAGAATATAGAAAAAGCATATAGGTTAACTTAAATTCAAAAGGAATAACAGATGGTACAAAAGGGAAAACGAGTTCAGTAGGGGTGTGCATGTCATTTTTGTTATTACAATAACAATAATGAAAATTGTCATTTTCATTACTGTTATTGCAATAATGAAAATGACAAATAATAATAACAAAAATAGAAATTAAAATGACATTTTGTTTTTTAAATAAAGGGAAAAACTGAAAAATGTATTTCTGACTATAACCTTTTTGGTTCTCATTCTATTTTACTGAATCTTTTGAAGGCTGTGCCCCTAATAAAGGGCAACATGTGTGCCATGTTTCAAAAAGATTAGATAAAGTAAACCAATTTAAGAAGCAATTGAATATTGTGATTTGACAAAGAGCTTCATACACATTCATGGCTACAACAACTTTGTCTTCCATCCAATTTGCATGAAACCTTTAGATATTGTGTCTCTCCACAAACTTAATAAGCATGCTAATTTTCAGAAAGATTGAATAAAGGGTCCTGATGGTATAAGACATTAAATTAAAAATACATTTCCAGATGTAACATATTTATATTCCATCCTGTTTACAGGATATTTGGAAGGAATATATCATATATCTTCCCTGTTATCTCTGCCAAACTATAGGTCAATTTGATAAAGGGACCCAATTTTATAAGCAATTGAAGTTACCCTGTTGAAGACCATTATTCAGATAAATAGCAGCACTTGCATTGCCAGTCAGAGGCAGGCACGTGGCATGGCAGGGGGAGAGAGGTTGTAGGAGGGAGTATGTGAAGCAACCCAAAAGACTGACAGACACATTCACTGGCCAATTACTGCATGCTTCTAGCTTTACATGACGAATCGGTAGTGGCTTTGATCCGGGCATAGAAGGGATATAACTGGGACTTTAGGGATAACATCCCAAAAATCAGGAGACATAATTTACACATCCAGGATGTCCAGTTATAATCACAATCACATCCTGCAGCACTGTGACAGAGGACATCAGAGAATCTCTATTGGCAATTTCCTAAATAGATGCTTCTGAGTTCCCAGTAAAAAGTAGGGGAGAGAAGTTCTGATGGTCACAGCACAGAATGAGGATTTTTTATTGACATTTATGCTGGCCAATTGACATCACGAACCGATCTTATACCACAGTGACACATAAGAGAATCCCTGGCATCGGTTCCTTCTCTGCATATGCTGTGCAGGCATATAGAATTGGGACCATTTATCACATCTTTCTGATATTTGGTATAGATGATTATGAAAGTATGATATACAGCTCTGCCAAATTTCATGTACACTAGTTGGACTTTAAAGATGTTACAGTCAGATATATCTTCATAAGTTAATTGCTTATACCACCAGGACCCTTTATTCAATGCTTCTGAAAGTTGGCAGAGATAGTAAATGTAGGAAGGGGTATAAACATACCAAGTTTCATCTACATTAAATATGAGACAAAGAAGGTACAGTTAAGAATGTATATGAAGATATTTCCAAAATAGTATAATTCAACTAATTCTAAAATTGGATTGATTTATCCAATATTTTTGTAATTTTGGTGCACTTAATGCCTTTCATTGGAGGTATAAACCCTCCAAGATGCAGCCAAATATAATGTAAAACAAAAAAGGTACAACCAGAAATGAGTTTTCCATTGAAACAAATGGAAAACGAAAAGGAAATCAAAAATTAAAACGACAATTTGATATTTATGGGAAAGAAATGACCAATTTAAATAATGAAAATGAAAAAATGAAAATGAAAATGACATGGGCCCCTGGTGCACACCTCTAAAGTTCAGTTACAAATTGAACAGTATGGTACAAAAGACATTCATTAAACATTCTTTGTGTAAGCTTTAGTCTAAGTCAAAACCTTAAAGGAAAATATGCTTTAATCTCTCTTGCTCAGTGGTCTCATAGTTACCCAGTTCAAGTCCCATTCTGGAAGGTGATGAGAAGACTGCAGAATTCAGAGAACTTCTAACCTTCCTCTTTCCTGAGGGGCCATTTTAGGCCAAAGTTTCTGTATAGCTAAACATTTTTTAATTAAGCCATTACATGCTGAATAGTTAGTCAAGTTAATGGAACACTAGCAGAGATTATAAATATCTCAGGCAGGAACTGAATAGAAACAAAACAGAGAAGCCTCTAGTACAAGCTAAAGTAAATAATACCTATCTTCTCTGACAATGGCTGAAATTTGCCTTATTTACACTTCACTGATCAGCATCCTGAAAGTCAGCTGTTTTCTTGTGTCTCTGTGAACTCAGCAACTGCTGAGCATCTACAAAGCATCTACAGGTCTCCTTGGTTTACTGAGGGCTTGTGGTGTTTGAAGTGGGAGAGTAGGTGGTTAGAGCAATGGTGGTGCCGGACTCTCGATGTGTATGATTGATCGCAGCATAAGAGCAGTTTAAAGGCCTATGCTGTGGCAGTGCAGGCAGCAAAGAAGCAGTTCTTTGCTGCCTGTCAGCGCGTCGGCTGCAGAATAGGGATGGCCAGCAAAACAGCGACTGGGATGGAGCTGGAAGGTGGAGCTAATCCACGCTGCAGCGTGTTCTGGGTCCAGCTCCTCCCCCCTCCCTTGGCAATTGGAAACTCATACAGGGCTTCAGAGAGGAGTGGCGCCCTGCCTGGAGCTCATTAACTAATTAGGCAAGATTGCTATATATAGTACTGGTGGGGGCCATGAGCCTCCGCCTGTAATCACTTGTGAGAGACTGGCCCCTCTACTGCCTTGGAGATTTCTGTGTCAGGTTTTGATTGTGCCTTGAGACTGTGAGCGATCCCCGTGTTTCCCCCCACCACTTTTGGAGTGAGTCTGTGAGCGAGTGAGTATATTCTGTCTGTCTTGTTTGTCTCTGTGCGAAAGGAAGGTGAATCCCTGGTTTGGGTACTTCCTACCCCTTGTTCCTTATTTTCTGGTTCCTCCCTGCTATTCCTTATCAAGTCGTGTTCCTTGTGAGTGTGTACCCTATCCCCTCACTCCTCCCTTGTTTCCCATCCCCCTCCTGAGACACCCGCCTCCTGGGATTCCCCTTCCCCCTCCCCTTTTCCCTCACGCCCCCCACCACGGTGCCCAGGGACCCTGAGTACTCCCCTGAGAATCTGGATCCCTTCCCTGGTGTTGTTTGTGCCTTTGGGGCAAGTGGCTTCCTCTCCCTGAGTCCCAATGATGACAAGGGTTGCTCTCTGATTCGGAGAGAAAGCCCACCTTCTATCCTGAGGGACATTGTATACCACCGAGGGAACCTAGTATTGAGAGGAGGTCGCCCCTTGTCTTTGTGGGGTTCAGTCCTTCTGACCCTTTCCTACCTTTCCGCCCTCTATACCCCCCTCCCCAGTGACAGAATTACCGGCACCCCTTCCTCATTGTCCTTGGGAATCATGACTTCTGAACAAATTCAGGAACTCATGCATACAGTCCAGTCCCTTACAATGGAGGTCCAGGATCTCAGAGGGGAAAATAAGGCTCTCCAAGCCCGTTATCGGGCTCTCCAGGAGTCAGTGGAACAGCCCCAGCCTTTCCCTATGAAGGCTGAAGGAGGAGCAACTGGGGGGTCTTCTCCTCTTACTCCTGTTCCTAGAGAACCTAAGGCTCCTCGCCCCGATAAATTCTATGGGGATAGAAAGGCTTGTCAAGGTTTTCTAGCACTATGCAACCTTACTTTTCAAACCCAACCCCTTACCTATAACTCCGATCAGGCCAAAGTAGCCTACATTGTGGGACTATTGGGAGGAGTGGCGTTGGATTGGGCTACCCCTCTACTGGCTGCCGATGATGATTTATTACGTAATTATAAAGGTTTTCTTAAACAATTTCGCTTTCTATTTGACTACCCCCATAGGGTAAGAGACGCTGAGCAACATATCCTCCACATGCATCAGGGTAAGACCCCCCTCTTGGATTATATCACACAGTTTAGAAAATTAGCGTTTGATCTGGACTGGAGTGATTCCGCCTTTCGAGCCCTGTTCCGTCAGGGTCTTAACGACGAAATTAAGGACCAGGTGGCTTGTGCCGCAACTACCCCAGTAACCTTAGAAGATATGGTAAACTTGTCCCTCCAAATTGATGAGCGACTTACGGAACGGAGACGAGAAAGAAGACGAGATCAGGGTAGGGGAGTGGGATGGTGGTCCCCCCGAACCCCTCCCACTCCCTCTTCAACCCCGGTGACTCAGGAAGGCCCTGAACCTATGCAGATTGGGGTAGTACGGGGACCCCTTAGTATAGAAGAAAGAGAAAGGCGACGTCAACTTCGCCTCTGCTTCTACTGTGGGAAGACGGGGCATTTTTCAAGGGAATGCCCCAATAAAACCTCCTCGCCCTTTGGGGTCGGGAAACGCTGGGAGCCGGGGGAACGGAGGGACCTCCCGGTAACTGGCTGTAATTCCCTCCTTAAACAGAAGAGTGGTGCCTTGCCGCTGTCCCAACTTTATGTCTCCCTTACGGTACAGTGGGACAGTCACCATTCTTTAATAGTTAGGGCCTTGGTCGACTCGGGGGCATCTGGGAACTTCATGGATATAGATTTTGCCCTCCGCCATGGAGTTCCCCATCAAACTCGAACCTCAGTAGAAGTGGTCCAAACTATTGATGGGTCCCCCCTTAACTCAGGTCCCTTATTAACTTGTTCAATCCCACTTTGTTGTACGATTGGCACCCATACTGAGTCCCTGCAATTCGATCTAATCTCCTCTCCCTTATTTTCCCTAGTATTAGGGCTACCCTGGCTCACTACTCATAATCCTTCTATTAATTGGACAGCTCAGACCCTCACATTTACTTCCCCAGGTTGCCTCACTCATCACATCCCCTTCCCTTCAAGGGAAGTAACTGCCCCTATCACTATAACTCCTTCCATTGATCCCCGTATTCCTCCTCAGTACCATGAT
This sequence comes from Sphenodon punctatus, assembly GCA_003113815.1. Taxonomy (NCBI): domain Eukaryota; kingdom Metazoa; phylum Chordata; class Lepidosauria; order Sphenodontia; family Sphenodontidae; genus Sphenodon; species Sphenodon punctatus. The sequence goes on from QEPC01014636.1 coordinate 780,118, forward strand.
TTGGCAGTAGTGTTTAGTAAACAGGAAGCTGCTGAACTTCCCCCTCATAGACCGTATGATTGTCCGATTGAACTTATTCCCGGTAGTGAGCCCCCATATGGATGAATATATAATCTGTCGCCAGGTGAAACAGAGACTCTACGCAAATATATTCAAGAAAACCTAGATAAAGGTTTTATTCGCCACTCTAAATCCCCTGCGGGGGCTTCCCTCTTTTTTGTACCAAAGAAGGAGGGGGATCTCAGGCCCTGTATAGATTATCGGGGATTGAACCAACTTACCATTAAGAATCGCTATCCCCTCCCCCTTATTTCTGAACTACTCGGTAAACTCCAAGGGTCTTCCATTTTTACCAAGTTAGATCTGAGGGGTGCCTACAATTTGGTGCAGATCAAGGAGGGGGATGAATGGAAAACAGCCTTCTGCACTCGTTTTGGCCATTTTGAGTATCTAGTAATGCCATATGGTTTGGTAAATGCACCAGCCACTTTCCAACATTTTATAAACGATATTCTGAGGGATTTATTGGACCTGTACATTGTAGCATATCTTGACGACATTCTTATTTTTTCCTCCTCCTTGAACGACCACGTTCGTCATGTACGGACTGTTTTGGAACGATTGAAACATCACAAGTTATACTGTAAGTTAGAAAAGTGCGTGTTCCATGCATCCACGGTCCCCTTTCTAGGGTTTATTATCTCCCCTGAGGGGATACATATGGACCCTTGCAAGCTTGAAGCCATCAATCGCTGGCCGCTCCCCACCACGGTTAAGGCGTTACAAAGATTTCTAGGCAGTGTAAATTATTATCGTCAGTACATTCCTCACTATGCTGACTTGACAAAACCCCTCACGATGTTGTTAAAGAAGGGGGCACACTTTGAGTGGGGGGCCCCTCAACAGAACTCTTTTATTTGTTTGAAACAAACCTTTATGTCAGCCCCCTTATTACAACACCCAGATGTTTCCCGACCATTCATAGTCAAAGCAGATGCATCTGATGTAGCCATTGGAGCTGTTCTTACTCAGACCCATGAATCCTCAGGACACCGTCTCCCCTGTGCATTTAATTCCAGACAGCTAACGTCAGCGGAGAGAAACTATCCTATCTTGGACAAAGAGTTACTGGCCATTAAGGCAGCCTTTGAGGCGTGGAGACATTTCTTAGAAGGAGGGCCTCATCCTGTTTTGGTATATACAGACCACAAGAATTTAGCGTACCTACAATCGGCCCGTATTAATAATCCCAGACATGCAAGGTGGGCCTTGTTTTTTGCGCGTTTCTCTTTTGTGATACAGTATCGTCCTGGATCCCAGAACACGATGGCAGATGCCCTCTCCCGATACTACACGCCTACAGAGAAAGAAGGTGATCTACATGGACCCTTACTTTCTCCCCGGATTTTCGCCGCTACTCTCCCTTCTCTGGCTCAATTACGGGCGGTGAGTTTAAAGGAGAAACCCCAGCCCAGCTTTCAAAGAAGGGAGGGATTGTACCTTCATAAAGGAAAAATATTTATTCCCCTTAAATATAGACCACAGGTAATGTGGGCCCACCATGATTCCCCACTGGTAGGGCACCCTGGGTTTCAGCGTACCCTTTCTATTATTCGTCGAAGGTTTTGGTGGCCTTCCCTTCATAAAGATATTAAGCTTTATGTTCAAGGTTGCTCTACATGTGCCCGAACCAAAATACCTCGAACATTACCGGTTGGATTATTACAATTAACAGAGGGTCCAAAGGGGCCCTGGCAAAAGATAGCCATGGACTTTATAGTAGGACTTCCAAAGGCAACTGGATATGATACAATATTCGTCATCGTGGACTATTTCACCAAAATGGGCCATTTTATTCCTTGTAAAGGATTACCCTCCGCTCCTATGACAGTCCGGCTCGTCCTTCGGGAAGTGGTACGATTACATGGAATACCAAAAGAAATAGTTTCAGATAGAGGCCCTCAATTTATCTCACGTTTTTGGAAAGCATTTTTCTCTATCCTACGAGTCAAGCTTCTCCCTACTACCGCTTATCACCCTCGGGCAAATGGACAAGTAGAACGCGTTAACCAGCATATAGAACAATACTTACGTTGTTTTTGCTCTTACTTACAGGAGGATTGGGTGGACCATCTCCCACTCGCTGAATTCACGTACAACAATGGTCCCAATGCTTCCCTAGGTACTTCCCCCTTTTTTGTCTCCTATGGCTTTCATCCACCCCTTTATCTTCCAGATGCACCCCTCACCTCTGTACCTGCTGCAGGTTCCTTGGTAAAAAGCATACACCGGGCTCAGCATGCTGCCCAACGACACCTTTTAAGAGCACGTCTTCGATACAAAAGAGCCGCAGACAAACGACGTCTTTCCGGGCTCCCCTTTCAGGTAGGAGACATGGTATGGGTCAAACGCCGAAATTATCCGTCCTTACGCCCCTCTGCCAAACTTGACGATATATATATGGGCCCTTTCCCTGTTACCCGGAAATTAAATGAGGTAACCTATGTAGTGGGTCTTCCCCCCCCATATGCACATCCACCCATCATTCCATGTCTCCCTCCTGAAAAGAGCTCATACCCCTGCCTTTGCCATCCAACGGGACATGCCTGCCCCTCCCCTCCTCTTACATGGGGGCCCTGAGTATGAGGTCAAGGCTGTACTGGATTCCCGTATTTCGGGTTCCCACCTATTTTACCTCATAGACTGGAAACATTATGGTCCCGCGGAAAGATCATGGGAACCTGCCTCTAATGTTCATGCCCCCTGCCTTATTAGGAACTTCCACCTTCGCCACCCCTCTAAGCCCGGCCTTCAAACCATGGTGGGGGGGTGGGGCCTTGGACGGGGGGCTACTGTCAGCGCGTCGGCTGCAGAATAGGGATGGCCGGCGAAACAGTGACTGGGACGGAGCTGGGAGGCGGGGCTAATCCACGCTGCAGCGTGTTCTGGGTCCAGCTCCTCCCCCCTCCCTTGGCAATTGGGAACTCATGCAGGGCTTCAGGGCAGAGTGGCGCCCTGCCTGGAGCTCATTAACTAATTAGGCAAGATTGCTATATATAGTACTGGTGGGGGCCATGAGCCTCTGCCGGTAATCACTTGTGAGAGACTGGCCCCTCTACTGCCTTGGAGATTTCTGTGTCAGGTTTTGGTTGTGCCTTGAGACTGTGAGCGATCCCTGTGTTTCCCCCCCCCCCCTTTGGAGTGAGTCTGTGAGCGAGTGAGTATATTCTGTCTGTCTTGTTTGTCTCTGTGCGAAAGGAAGGTGAATCCCTGGTTTGGGTACTTCCTACCCCTTGTTCCTTATTTTCTGGTTCCTCCCTGCTATTCCTTATCAAGTCGTGTTCCTTGTGAGTGTGTACCCTATCCCCTCACTCCTCCCTTGTTTCCCATCCCCCTCCTGAGACACCCACCTCCTGGGATTCCCCTTCCCCCTCCCCTTTTCCCTCACGCCCCCCACCATAGTGCCCAGGGACCCTGAGTACTCCCCTGAGAATCTGGATCCCTTCCCTGGTGTTGTTTGTGCCTTTGGGGCAAGTGGCTTCCTCTCCCTGAGTCCCAATGATGACAAGGGTTGCTCTCTGATTCGGAGAGAAAGCCCACCTTCTATCCTGAGGGACATTGTATACCACCAAGGGAACCTAGTATTCTGAGGAGGTCGCCCCTTGTCTTTGTGGGGTTCAGTCCTTCTGACCCTTTCCTACCTTTCCGCCCTCTATACCCCCCTCCCTGGTGACACTGCCCTCATTGCATCTGCAAAGTCATGTCCAGTGGAGCTTTTCTGGGTGGTGAAAGGCTTGGTCAGTCCTGCCTGCCTCCACCTGGACCTGGAGCAATCCAGTGACTTCTGTGACTGGTTTATTGAGTACTTTGTAGATAAGATCGCTCGCATCAGCCATGATTTTGGTACCACAGTTATTGCAGAGGATCATCTTGGGGCTATGGATGCCCCGTCCTGTCCTATTTTGTGGGATCGGTTTCAGATGGTTTTGCCTGCTGATGTGCAGTCCTTGTTGGGATCTGTTCATGCCACTACTTGTGAGCAAGATCCATGTTCATCCTGGTTGATAAATGACAGCCAGGAGATGTTACGGCCCTTGCTGGTGGGGGTGGTTAGTGCCTCCCTTCGGGAGGACAGGTACCTGATTGCCTGAAAGAGGCTGTGGTTAGACCCCTGCTCAAGAAACCATCTCTTGACACTGATGCTCCTGTAAGTTATCGGCCAGTCTCTAACCTCCCCTTTTTAGGGAAGGTTATTGAACGGACTGTGGCATGGCAGCTCCAGGAACATCTGGACCGCACCGGTTTCCTTGACCCCTTTCAGTCTGGTGTTCGTCCTGGGTATGGTACGGAGACTGCACTGGTGGCCTTGGTTGACGATCTCCGTCTGGCATTGGACCAGGGTCATCAGAGAACTCACCGGGTGGTCTTGGGGAAGTGTACGTCTTCTGCCTGGAACCTCAAGTGTGGAGTCCCTCAGGGTGCCCTCTTGTTTAACATCTATATGCAGCCATTAGGGTAGCTTGTGAGAGGGTTTCAGGGCATGCAGTGTCACCAGTATGCTGATGACACTCAGCTCTATCTCTCTTTTTCCATCAATCCAGGCCATGCAGTCTCCTTATTTTCCCAGTGCCTGTCAGCTGTGCGGGCTTGGATGAAGTTGAGCCATCTGCAATTGAATTCTAAAAAAAGGGAGGTGATGTTGGTGGGCGAGGGCTTGGGGGGCCTGGGGGTGGTTGAATCTTCTCTTGTTGAGGAGGGTCGCTCTCCCATGGTCTCTTAAGTGTGGAGTCTGGGTGTGCTCCTCGATTCATGCCTCAGCTTGGAATCTCAGGTTGTGGCTGTGGTGGGGAGTGTGTTTCGGCAGTTACATCCTGTTCGGTGGCTTTGGCCGTATCTCTCACTCTGACCTCGCCACTGTCATCCATGCCTTCATCACCTCGAGACTGAATTACTGTAACATGCTCTACTTGAGGCAGCCTGAGAAGTTGGTCCAGAAGCTGTAGCTGGTGCAGAATGCTGCGGCCCATCTCCTTATGGGGGTAGTCCTCAGGGAGCATATGACACCTGTGCTCCGGGCTCTGCACTGGCTGTCTATAAATCATCGGGCTAAGTTCAAGGTGCTGGTTTTAACCTTTAAAGCCCTTCATGGCCTGGGCTCCATTTATCTGCGGGACCGCCTCACTCCCCATGTGCCTGTGCGCCCTCTGAGATTGTCCGGGGAAGCCTTTTTGGAGGTTCCCCGGGTGAGGTGGGTGGCCACCGATGTTCGATCTTTTTTGGTGGCTGCCCCTGTGCTGTGGAATTCACTCCCAGAGGAGGCTTGGTTGGCCCCCACTCTCCTGTCATTTTGACGTTTATGTAAGACCTGGCTGTTTCGCCAGGCTTTTGGCTGGGGGGGGGGAGAGTGGGGGGTTGTGGGGGTTTGTTTCCCTGAATAT